>ML399045.1:14373-91753 GCA_005239525.1 Nicotiana knightiana | reverse complement strand
ATATATATATATATATATATATATATATATATATATATATATATATATATATATTTATTCTTTTATAATTAAGAGAATTCACTAACCGCATGCATCTTTAGTTGATTTGATTCATTGACTAATTCCGATCTACTTCTTTACATCTTTTAAATTGAATTCTCTCATTATTTCGAATTTAATATAGAACAAGTGAGGCTTGCTCAGTTGCTAAAAACACCTCCATCTACGATCATTAGGCCCTAGGTTCGAGTCATGCTGGAGGAAAGTGTAGAAACACTATAGATTCTTCTATTAGGAGGGATTTGAAAAAAAAAATTTAAAAAAACAGAAAGAAACAGAAAGCAACGAAGGTTAAAGAACACATAGAAACTAAAATGCAAGAAAATTAGGAAACCGATAAAAATTGAAAGTTCATTTACTTAACCTTTTCCTTGTTGTGCTTCGAAGTAATAGAGGTCCCATAACTATAAGATGGAGGGTTTTGTCAAAAGATAACTGCATAATGATCACTATTAATGTTTTTAACTTTTTTTTTCTTATTTATTATTTCATCGTTTTCCTTGTTTGAGAGTGTAATAACCAGATTTTAAGTCTGAAAGTTAAGGATATTGAGGTTTGACCCCAACTAGTCAAATTAACATTGTTAATCAATATTTTTACATAGATTGCGGCTGTTGGAGGCCGTCTGGTCGGTGTTCTAGACGTTTCAAGGTTGAGGAACTTGGCATTGGCGAGGTAAGTAAGACTTGAAGCTTTGATGCTTGCTTTTTCAAAATTCGTTTTGAAAGTATTTTTTTTTCTACTTGGTCCATGTGTTGGGACGAGCGTGGGCTTGGCAGAATTGGTGGTCTTTGACCAGCCGTAAATATATACTATTTTTTAAAAAGTTGAAATTATTTAATAAGTGATTTGTGGTGTAGTGTGATGGTGTAGCCTCGTGCTATGGTTAGAAATTATTTCTTCGTTGTTGTAGCATATATTGGGGCATTGTGTATGCCGTCGTTATAGATTTGGGGCATTGTGTATGCCGCCGTTATAAAATTTGGGGCATTGTGTATGCCGCCGTGGTAGATTTGGGGCATCGTATATGCTGTCGTGGACTCGCTAGGGTATTTGGTTAATTTCCTGCGCTGCCGTTAATGACAAGTCCTTAGTGTAGAATGTGTTGATATATATATATATATATATATATATATATATATATATATATATATATATATATATATATATATATATATATATATATATAGTATTATTGTTGAATAATATTTGGACCTTATAGAGTACTTATATGGTGAAAGATTTCTGTGCATATTATTTATGTGCTCGTTGTATGTTTGTATTTTTCTAATGCTTGTTCTAGGGGTACTCAAAGTGGCGAGTCGGGGATCTTACTAGGTTATATTTACATATAACTCACTCCTTACCTGCATGTCCATTCAGATACTGTTGCTGAGGATGAGGCTAGTGGCTAACGAGTTCGTTAAGTGGATTCTGTTGATGAGGTGAGCCGCATCATTGTTCGTGGAGGCTGCTATGTCAGCTCTACCTATCTTATGTTTATTATTTCTTTTGGGTTTGCATGCCCGTCAGTCAAACTTCTAATTACTCTGTTAGATGCTCCATGGTCTTAGTATGAAATTTGGGTTAGAGATTCATTATTTGAATGCTCATTAGAATTCATAAATAAATTATGGTTTTAGTTGGATAATTACTTCGTATTTAGTTATATTTAATGCATTCGGACTTGTACGTGTTTCTCACAATGCTTATTTAAAGGGATTAAGAGTACATGAATTGGTTCGCTTGGCGAGTGGTGCTAGCTGGGTGCCAGTCACGTCTAGGGGGTAGTTTGGGACGCGACAAAGTTGGTATCAGAGTTTAGGCTTTAAGTCCCGGGTCATGGAGCAGTGTATAGTAGAGTCTTACTCATGGGCTTGTTGGCGCCCACACTTATGATCTTGAGGCTACTAAGCATTTAGGATGTTTTCCCTTCTTTCATTCCTCATTCGTGTATTAAGCTGAATCGAGTTTATTCTCAGTATGTCCCTTTAGTAATTGGCTAAGCCGCATGTATCCTTCTTTGTGGGACGACACAGTTTATTTGGAAGTTTTAACAGTATATGGGCGAGTGAGAGTGGTTTGGAGTACATAAAATATTATGCACATTCGTGATAGTTGTGATTTACTTATTTTATATTTTGGGATAACTTTATTTTCGTAGGATGTGCCAAAAAAAATTTTAAAAAAAAATTGTTGAGAGTTCGTCAGATTTCTTAATGTTGAGATTCTGAGAATTGTAAAATGGTCTAAGGATTCGACTTTTTCCTGAGAGCAACATATTCAATAATCGAAGTTGTGGATACAACTCCCTAATATGAGTTTGATTTGGAAAGGAAAAGAATTGAACGCAGAAGTAACAAGTATAAGATAATAATAGCTTAAACACATCTAGACTGTTTGGATTGGTGTGAAAGACATTCTAAGGAAAGTACTTATATGGTTCTAAGCTTCATGCTTTTTAAAGTGGTTTGATATTACCAGTGGTATCGTGATGGTAATGTTATAAGTGTAATTGTGACACGCCTATTCTAATTTAAGTGCATTGAGTATGACCTTGATAGCGGCACTATGTGATGTAAAAGGTACAACATATTATATTTGGGGTACATCAATGAATTTCAATATGTGAGAGAAAGTAAGACTTAAGTATAACGCTTAATGTACCAATATAGTAAAAGGATGAGTATGAAACTCAACGAGTAGTGGCATAATTAGCTATTAAAATAAGGGTAAAACGTACAATATGGAGACTGCCATGAACCGTATCAAAGAGAGAGAGAGAGAGAGAGAGAGAGATAATTTGAATAGTTGAAATACTTGAAAAGAATTAACATAAATGTTATCGAATCCGGTGTTATGTTCTGACAGTTGTCATGATGTTGTATCTTGTACTACATGATTTGAGAAAGTTTGAATATTGACGAAATGATGCGATAACTGTAACAGTAATATTTGACCCAAGTGGGGGAGCTTACTATTATTATTTGTGTTTATCAGACATATATGATCACAATTAGGACAGAGGGATAGTTGCGAATTTGTTATGGATTGTAATGTTAACATTTAACTAAACTTGAGTATGGATTTACTAGTTTCATCATATTTAGTACCCCTCATGTGCCATATGTGGTGACGATCCTCGTGGGGAGATTATATTTGTAGATAGAGTATATAGAGAATGTATGATATTTGTTCGGGAAAGGGGCATCGTAGTCGCTCTACTAGTGTTGTCGTTGTCTGACTTTAAGGTTATGTGATGCACGATTATCAGGTAAAGGTGTCACGGTCCTAAACTCAAACATGTCGTGATGGCGCCTATCGGGTACTAGGCCAACCGACTTCCACAATACTAGAATAATTCATTCAAAGATATGCCAAAAGACTTTTTGTATAACAGAATTTCATAAAAGAACCAAGAGTTAAACTCAAAAAAATAGAAATGCGGAAAGAAAAACCCCAAACATTGGGGTATCACTGAGTCATGAGCAACTACTATAACTGGTCCGACAATAATAAGACTAACATAGTCTGGAAATCCGAAAATAAAACTAAAGGAAAGATAGAGAAGAAGAAAGCAAGGCTACGAACGTCGGGCAGCTACCTCGCTATCTCCAATGATCAACTACAGGATTATCAGCAGCCGCTGCCGTGAACAGAAATACATGGATACATAAGGTGCAGGGAATAATGTGAGTACACCAACTCCATAAGCAACAGAAGTAAATAAGGGCTGAGAAGTAGTGACGAGCTAAATGCAAATACAATTCTTTTCACAAAATTCAGTAAAGTATAGCATGCTTACAACCCGAGTTTAAGTCAAATCAGCTTGTTTAAATAAAGTTCATGCAAAGTCAATAAAAATATCTCTCAACAGTTCTCAAACAAGGACTTAAAGCAACTATGTGCATAAATAATGAAATCATATACCGCCCCCCGGGAAATCATCACTCAGTCCTCCCCATCACTCCAACCTCACAATCACTCATTCCTCACCTTCGCTCAACACTTGGCACTCGACACTCGCACTCAGTAGGTACCTCTGCTCACTGGGGGTGTGTACAGACTCCGGAGGGGCTCCTTCAACCCAAGCACTATATCAATGCCCATCATGGTAGAATAAATGAAACATGTTGCGGCGTGCAACCCGATCCTATAAATGTCCTCACAAATCAGACCATCAGCCTCACTCAGTCATCAATCTCTCCAGTCTCTCGAGATCTCAGAAATCAAAGTAATCAGCCCAAACAACATTGACATGATGCATCAGATAGAATAACAGAGACTGAGCTATGATGTAAGAATGCATGAACATGACTGAGTACAAAATATCAATTAAACAGTGAGAGGACAGCAAGAAACGACCTCCAAGGGTCCAAACAATACCGGCATAAAGCCTAAACATGGTATCTAGAATGATTTACAGTCAATATTCCTATAACACATAAGGAGCATATAGCTATCAACATGTTGTTCAACTTTACAGTTGCTACGGGATGGACCAAGTCACAATCCCTATCGGTGCACCCCTATACGCCCGTCACCTAGCATGTGTGTCACCTCCAAATAGTCACATGACAGAAAAATCCGAGGTTTCATACCCGCAGGACCAGATTTACAACCATTACTTATCTTAAACCGAGCAAATTCCTACTCCGCAATGCCCTTGCCTCTCGATTCCACAAGAAAAACTACTAAATTAGACTAAAAATCAAAATTTGTCCGAATCCGGCTCCCCGGCCCACGTCTTGGAATCCGACAAAATTCACAAAACCCGAAAGCCATTCACTCACGAGTCTAACCATACCAAATTTACTCAAATTCGACAATAAAATCCCCTTCAAAATCTCATAATTCCATCTCAAGAACTCTTCCACTTTCCCCCCAATTTTTTCACCTCAAATCACAAGTTAGATGATAAAAATCAAGATATAATCATGGAATTTAACCAAAAGCAAGTGAGAAACACTTACCCCAATCAACTTCGCAAAAATTCCCTCAAGAATCTCCCAAATCCGTGATCTCTAGCTCAAAATATGAGAAATGAGCTCAAACCCTCGATTTTGAATTTAACATTGTCTGCGTCGATTTCCTTCTTCGCGAACGTGGAAGTACCCTCACGTTCGCGAAGCATAAACTGCCTCTGACCAGGAATCCCTTCTACGCGAACGCGAACCTTTACTGAACCTTCCCATTGCGAACGCGACCTCATCCCCGTGAACGCGTAGATCAAATGAATGGGGTCCCCAACTGCCTCTTCTTTTTTTTTCTGCGAACGCGTTACTCATCTCGTGTCCGCGATGCACTCTACTCCTAAACCTTCGCGAACGCGTCCCTTACTTCGCGAACGCGAAGAACAATTCTTCCTCAATATCCAGATACTCTTTGTGAACGCGAGATCTGCCTCACGAATGCGTAAGAGGAAATAACCAACAACAAAAACCAGTAGATCATCTATCTATCAAAGGCCATAATTGATATGTTAACCATACGAAACTCACTCGGGACCCTCGGTGTGATGACTCAAAGGGTCATCTTATAAATTAAGATTCCATTCCAGGATCATTCACCTTAAAAATATTAAATTTAATTACGTCGATTTGTGTGCGCAGTCCGGGCGTGAAACCAGAAAGCCTTTATGTGAAAATATGAGAANCAGATTTACAACCATTACTTATCTTAAACCGAGCAAATTCCTACTCCGCAATGCCCTTGCCTCTCGATTCCACAAGAAAAACTACTAAATTAGACTAAAAATCAAAATTTGCCCGAATCCGGCTCCCCGGCCCACGTCTTGGAATCCGACAAAAGTCACAAAACCCGAAAGCCATTCACTCACGAGTCTAACCATACCAAATTTACTCAAATTCGACAATAAAATCCCCTTCAAAATCTCATAATTCCATCTCAAGAACTCTTCCACTTTCCCCCCAATTTTTTCACCTCAAATCACAAGTTAGATGATAAAAATCAAGATATAATCATGGAATTTAACCAAAAGCAAGTGAGAAACACTTACCCCAATCAACTTCGCAAAAATTCCCTCAAGAATCTCCCAAATCCGTGATCTCTAGCTCAAAATATGAGAAATGAGCTCAAACCCTCGATTTTGAATTTAACATTGTCTGCGTCGATTTCCTTCTTCGCGAACGTGGAAGTACCCTCACGTTCGCGAAGCATAAACTGCCTCTGACCAGGAATCCCTTCTACGCGAACGCGAACCTTTACTGAACCTTCCCATTGCGAACGCGACCTCATCCCCGTGAACGCGTAGATCAAATGAATGGGGTCCCCAACTGCCTCTTCTTTTTTTTTCTGCGAACGCGTTACTCATCTCGTGTCCGCGATGCACTCTACTCCTAAACCTTCGCGAACGCGTCCCTTACTTCGCGAACGCGAAGAACAATTCTTCCTCAATATCCAGATACTCTTTGTGAACGCGAGATCTGCCTCACGAATGCGTAAGAGGAAATAACCAACAACAAAAACCAGTAGATCATCTATCTATCAAAGGCCATAATTGATATGTTAACCATACGAAACTCACTCGGGACCCTCGGTGTGATGACTCAAAGGGTCATCTTATAAATTAAGATTCCATTCCAGGATCATTCACCTTAAAAATATTAAATTTAATTACGTCGATTTGTGTGCGCAGTCCGGACGTGAAACCAGAAAGCCTTTATGTGAAAATATGAGAAATAGAGATTTTTGGAATTTAAAACTTGGTCATATAGCTATCAACATGTTGTTCAACTTTACAGTTGCTACGGGATGGACCAAGTCACAATCCCTATCGGTGCACCCCTATACGCCCGTCACCTAGCATGTGTGTCACCTCCAAATAGTCACATGACAGAAAAATCCGAGGTTTCATACCCGCAGGTTCAGATTTACAACCATTACTTATCTTAAACCGAGCAAATTCCTACTCCGCAATGCCCTTGCCTCTCGATTCCACAAGAAAAACTACTAAATTAGACTAAAAATCAAAATTTGCCCGAATCCGGCTCCCCGGCCCACGTCTTGGAATCCGACAAAAGTCACAAAACCCGAAAGCCATTCACTCACGAGTCTAACCATACCAAATTTACTCAAATTCGACAATAAAATCCCCTTCAAAATCTCATAATTCCATCTCAAGAACTCTTCCACTTTCCCCCCAATTTTTTCACCTCAAATCACAAGTTAGATGATAAAAATCAAGATATAATCATGGAATTTAACCAAAAGCAAGTGAGAAACACTTACCCCAATCAACTTCGCAAAAATTCCCTCAAGAATCTCCCAAATCCGTGATCTCTAGCTCAAAATATGAGAAATGAGCTCAAACCCTCGATTTTGAATTTAACATTGTCTGCGTCGATTTCCTTCTTCGCGAACGTGGAAGTACCCTCACGTTCGCGAAGCATAAACTGCCTCTGACCAGGAATCCCTTCTACGCGAACGCGAACCTTTACTGAACCTTCCCATTGCGAACGCGACCTCATCCCCGTGAACGCGTAGATCAAATGAATGGGGTCCCCAACTGCCTCTTCTTTTTTTTTCTGCGAACGCGTTACTCATCTCGTGTCCGCGATGCACTCTACTCCTAAACCTTCGCGAACGCGTCCCTTACTTCGCGAACGCGAAGAACAATTCTTCCTCAATATCCAGATACTCTTTGTGAACGCGAGATCTGCCTCACGAATGCGTAAGAGGAAATAACCAACAACAAAAACCAGTAGATCATCTATCTATCAAAGGCCATAATTGATATGTTAACCATACGAAACTCACTCGGGACCCTCGGTGTGATGACTCAAAGGGTCATCTTATAAATTAAGATTCCATTCCAGGATCATTCACCTTAAAAATATTAAATTTAATTACGTCGATTTGTGTGCGCAGTCCGGGCGTGAAACCAGAAAGCCTTTATGTGAAAATATGAGAAATAGAGATTTTTGGAATTTAAAACTTGGTTTTAGTTGACTCAGTTCAACATTTTTAGTAAGCAGACCCGGATATGTGTTCCGACGATCCTGGGAGGTCCGCAGTAAAATATGGGACTTGGGCGTATGCCCAGACTTGAATTCCGAGGTCCCTAGCCTTAGAAATCAATTTTTAAAAGAAATTATTTTGCTGGATTTTTTATGAAATAAAGAAATGAATTAATGTTTGAAACTGTTGGTATTGGGATCGTATTTTGGTTTCGGAGCTCGATACAGGTTTGTTATGATGTTTAAGTCCTATCTGGGAAATTTTGTAAGAATCGAAATTTATTTGACGTGATTCGGACGTCCGGTTGAGAAATAGTGAAATTTGAGTGTTCTTGGAAAAAATGATGAGTTTTGAGGTTAAATTCATATTTTTAGATGTTATTTTCATGATCTGATCACACGAGCAAGTCCGTATGATGTTCTTAGACTTGTGTGCATGTATGATTTAGAGCCCCGAGGGCTCGGGTGAGTTTTGGATAGGCTACGGGATGTTTTACACTTAGAAGGTACTATTGTTTTTGCTGTTACTGGTGCCAGTTGAATTGTTCTTCGCGTTCGCGTTGCTTCACTCGCGAACGCATAGGGTAAAGTGCACTGGGGCCATTTTTTCTATGCAAACGTGGAGCTCAAGACGCGAACGCGGAGCACCGGTGGGCTAAAGCTTCGCGAACGCGTCCAGGCCACGCAAATGCGATGTGTTAAATGGGCTTGGGGGAGGGCTGTTACATTTCTTCTATGCGAACGCGGCCACCTGGTCGCGAGCGCGGTGGTCAAAGGAAGCAAAGCTTCGCGAAGACCCAGAACGTGAAGGCCATTGGCCTGACCCATCGCGAACGCGACAAGCCCATCACGGATGCGATGAAGACCTACTTAGTGATATAAAATCAGATTTTAAAAACGGGCAGAACCTATTTTCACCATTTTTCAAACTACAAAGACCTAGAGGCGATTTTCTTCACACAAATTCATGCCCAAGGTGTTGTTAATCAATCCTAAACTCTTCTCTTTTAATTACTCATTGCTTTTCATCACTTTTCAATTCAAAATCAATATTTTTCATGGTAAAAATCGAGGGTGTTGGGTAGAATTAGGGAATTTTGTAAAAATGGGATTTTGACCTCAATTTGAGGTCGGATTTAGAAACTAATTGCATATTTTGGGTAAACGGAGTTTGGTCCGAACCTCGAGTTTGGACCAAGCGGGCCGGGGGTCGGGTTTTAACTTCTTTTTTTTTAGAAAACTTAGGAAAATCAAAAAATTTCAGTAAAGTTACTTCCTTTAACCTTAATTAATGATATTGAGCTAATTATGAATAGATTCGAGCGGGTTGGAGCAAAATTCGAAAGGAAAAGCGGTAATTGAGCAATTAGTGGCCTGCGACTGAGGTGTTTGGTTTAACCTTGACTTGAGGGAATAGTAATCCCCACTTAAATGTTATGTGAATTTGCATGTGTGTGGTGTATAGGTGAGGTGACGAGTATGTATGCACCAATAAATTATCTGTTAAACATGATTCTTTCCCCGTTTCCAAATATTTGCTTTCGGGCTTAATTGTTTCAGGATCATTGATGTTTATATGTCTATTTGGATTCGTTAATTTATTGTTACGTATTGTTTTAAGTATTTTAGATGTGTTGGCTGTTCTATTGGTTTTGTTATGTTACATAAGGATTGAGCTGGATGTCAGTGTTACAATATGCATATAAATTCCGGTTGGCTTCATTATGAAATGATAATTGATGAAGTTATGAATTTTACAGCTTATGTTTACAATGTTGATATAAAAATGTTGTGAAAGGCTTGGCCTGCATTGTGAAAGTTTTTATAAATAAAATGATATGATATGTCTGGTGGGAGCGGGTTGCACGCCGCAACAAAGAGTGATAAGGGTGGACATGTTGGATCGGGTTGCACGCCGCAATATGAGAAATAAGGGTGATATATATAGGGAGGAGAAATAAAAGTGGACAGGTGGGATCGGGTTGTGCGCCGCAACAAGGAGCGATAAGGGTGAATATTTATGTTTTACTAATTTTCAAAAATAAGGATTTGGAAAACTCCGGTTTTATTAAAAAGGTTTTCAAACTCTGATTTTATTGTGAATTAAATTGACACTTGAAAATTTGAGGAGTTGGTTACGGTTTATATCTGAAAAAAGTTACCTGAGTTGTTTCTTTTATTTGTTGTTGCAAGTTACTGGTTATCGAGTTTATTATTATTGTTTATTTCTTGCTTTATTATATATATTGTTCATGGGTTATATTGTTAACACCCCGTCGTAGCCTCGTCACTACTTCGTCGAGGTTAGGCTTGGCACTTACTCAGTACATGGGGTCGGTTGTACTGATACTACACTCTGCACTCTTTTGTATCCTGGTACCAGCCAGAGTTAGGAGATCTTAGTAGCTGCACATTTTCGTTCGGAGACACGAGGTAGATCTGTTGGCGTCCGCAGATTCCTGGAGTCTTCTCTTTGCTTTATAGACGCTGTTTTATTTCATTCGAAACAGACATATATATTTCTTTCTCCCATTATTTATAGTATTCTTAGTAGTTCGTGAATTGTGACGCCAGACCCTGGGTAGTTTTATAGTTATATATTTAGTTCGTGGTTCGGTTTAATTATTGATCGTTATTAGTATTTCATGAAGTTATTTAGTGGAAAGTACTAGATTCGTATTTATTTTTAAATTGTTTCATTATGGTTAAGTAACTTTAAAAGGAAATGGTTAGTAAATTTCTAACATCGTCTTGCCTAGCAAGTATTGTGTTAGGCGCCATCACGATCCCGTGGTTTGGGAATTTGGATCGTGACAAGTTGGTATCAGAGCCACTCTTGTGTCAGCCTTGCCGAAGATGGGTCAGAGTTCAACTGAATTTAGGAAAATTCCGGTTAGGCGGGGCAAACCTCAGTGCTGAGTTTACGCGAATACCATGCGGTGAGGCAAACCTCAGCGATGACGCTGAGTCAATAAGAGGGGGTGTATGTAACACCCCAGACTTTAGATAGAGTCCCACATCGGCAAAACACAAGAGGGATGCTGGGTATATAAGTTAACAAGCCTTAGACCCTAGTGACACGTTTTAAACCCCTGAGGGCCTAGGCCCAGAGTGGACAATATCACTAGCAGTCTGAGCTGTTAAAGTCGGTATCAGAGCACTAGGTTGCATAGGTCTACAATTCACGAACAAGCTTGATAGAGTCTGAGGGATCAGTACGGAGACGTCTGTACTTATCTCTTAGAGGCTATGAAGTTAGGAACAAGTTCAGTTTTATTTCTACTCTGTCGTGCGATTCTTGGTATCTCAAATACTGATTGAACTCTTCTACTCTCTCGCAGATGGTGAGAACACGTGCTTTTTCTTCCGTTAACCAATAATCCGGTCTTCTAGCAGCAATGACTCCTATTAGGGGCAGAGGCCGAGGCAGGGGCAGGACTCAGCCCGTTGCTCATACTGCAGACCCAACTACGGAGCTCTAGATTGAGATTGATGGGGTGGGCTCCAGCTCAGACCGTTCCAACTGGACCAGCTCAGGTTCCAGAGGGGTTTATTGCTACCCCGGTACTTCAGGATGCTATGGTCCGATTAGTGGGACTTATGGAGAGTGTAGCCCAGACTGGCGCACTCCCTGTTGCAGCAGTCACATCTCAGGCTGGAGGAGGGGTCCAGACTCCTGTTACCCACACTCCTAATCAGACTACTCCTCAGGTTCCGACCCCAGCAGCCAATCCAGTTGGGGTAATTCAGCCAGTTGCTCCAGCGCCGTCCATTGATGGGGCAGCTATGTCCACTGATGCTTTGTGGAGATTGGACATGTTCATAAATATTTTCCCTGTTCACTTCAGTGGTGCTACTTCGGAGGATCCTCGGGAATATCTAGACAGCTGTCACGAGGTTCTTCATAATATGGGTATTTTGGAGACCAATGGGGTCGACTTCGTTGCGTTTCAGATGACTCGTTCCGCCAAGAAATGGTGGAGGGATTATTTGTTGGCTAGACCAGTTGGGTCACCTGCTTTGACTTGTGATCAGTTTTCTCACCTCTTTTTTTAGAAATTTTTGCCTATTACTACCAGAGAAGAGAAGCGTCGTCAGTTTGAGCATCTTCAGCAGGGGGCATGACAATTACCCAATATGAGAATCATTTTTTGGATTTGGCTCGGCATGTTATTCTTTTGTTACCTACTGAGAGAGAGAGAGGGTTAGGAGATTTATTGAGGGCCTTACCCAGTCCATCAGGTTGCAGATGGATAAGGAGACAGGGGCTGAGATTTCATTTCAGGATGCGGCCAATGTGGCCAAGAGAGTTGAGACGGTTCTCGGGATGGGAGGTCAGGGGTCAGACAAGAGACCTCGCTATTCCGGTAGATTCAGTGGTGCCTTGTCTGGAGGCGGAGATACTCAGGGTAGAGGCCATTCTTCCAGGCCATTTAACTCAGCACTTTAGACGTCCCATGGTGCCTCAGGTGGTCGTGACTCTTACTTGCCTTATTCCGATCAGTCAGCCCCTATCAGAGCACCTCCTCTTCAGAGATATTATCGTGGTCAACCGGTTCATCAAGGTCTACTTCAGTATCAGGATGGTTGTTATGAGTGTGTTGAGTATGAGCACAATCAGAGATCTTGTCCAAATTTTTTGGGTAATCAGCCTTAGTACCAGAATTCTCGTGCTATACTTCCGGCACCAGCTGGAGCACCACCTGCCCAACCAGCCAGGGGTAGGGGTTAGGTAGTCAGAGGTAGAGGTCAGAATGTTAGAGGTGGAGGTCAGCATGCTAGAGGTGGAGGCCAGCACGCTAGAGGTGGTGGACAGCCCGTTAGAGGTGGAGGACCACCTGTCGGAGGTTCTCCTGGTGATGCAGTTCAGGGTGGTGGGGCCCAACCCCGATTATATGCATTTCGAGCCAACCCGAGGCGAAATCCTCCGATGCAGTTATCACAGGTACCATTTCAGTTTGTAATAAAGATGCTTCAGTTTTGTTTGATCCGGGGTCTACTTATTCTTATGTATCATCCTATTTTGCCTAGTATGTGGTTGTGCCCCGCGATTATTTGAGTGTCCCTATTTATGTATCTACGCCGGTGGGGGATGTTATTATTGTAGATCATGTATATTGTTCGTGCGTAGTCATTATTGAGGGTCTTGAAACTAGTGTAGACCTTTTGCTTCTTGACATGGTCGATTTTGATGTCATATTGGGCATGGATTGATTGTCACCTTATTATGCCATCTTGGACTGTCACGCCAAGACAGTTACTTTAGCTTTGCCAGGATTTCCTCGGTTAGAATGGAAAGGGACTCCTGGTCATTCTCCCAGCAGAGTGATTTCTTATGCCAAGGCCGGTCACATGGTTGAGAAAGAATGTTTGGCTTATTTGGCTCATATCCGTGATTCTGATGCCGAGATTTCTTAAATATAGTCAGTGCCTATTGTTTGGGAGTTTACCGAAGTGTTTCCTGCAGACTTGCATGGGATTCCACCAGACAAGGATATCGATTTTTGTATTGATGTTTCTCCGGGAATTCAGTCCATTTCTATTCCTCCATACCGGATGGCCCACCAAAATTGAAATAATTTAAAGAACAGTTGCAAGACCTACTTGATAAAGGTTTCGTCCATCCTAGTGTCTCGCCCTGGGGTGCACCGGTTTTGTTTGTAAAGAAGAAGGATGGATCGATGAGAATGTGTATAGATTAACGACAGTTGAATAAAGTTACTATAAAAAATAAGTATGCGTTGCCGGAATTGATGATTTATTTGATCAACTTCAGGGTGCCAGTGTGTTTTAAAAAATTGATCTGAGATCGGGCTACCATCAGTTGAAGATTAGGGCGTCCGATGTTCCTAAAACAACCTTTCAGACAAGGTATTTGCACTATGAATTTTTGGTGATGTCTTTTGGCTTGACCAATGCCCCAGCATCCTTTATGGATTTGATGAATCGAGTTTTCAAGCCTTATCTGGATCCCTTCGTAATTGTGTTCATTGATGATATTCTTATATACTCCCGCAGTCGGGAGGAGCATGAACAACACCTCCGTATAGCACTCCATACTTTGAGGAATAGTCAGTTGTATGCAAAAATTTTCAAAGTGTGAATTGTGGTTAGATTAGTAGCTTTCTTGGGTCACGTCGTATCAGCAGAGGGTATTCAGGTAGATTCTAAGAAGATAGAGGCAGTCAAGAACTGGCCTAGACCCGCTTCAGCCACGAAAATCAGGAGCTTCTTGGGTTTGGCGGGATACTACCGTCATTTTGTGGAGGGTTCTCGTCTATAGAAGCACTGATAACGAGATTGACTCAAAAGGGTGCCCCATTTAAATGGTCGGATGAGTGTGAGACGAGTTTCCAGAAGCTCAAGACAGCTTTGACTTCATCACCGGTATTGGTGTTACTATCAGGTTCAGGATCTTTCACGGTATATTGTGATGCTTCCCATGTTAGGTTGGGAGCGGTATTGATGCAAGAGGGCAAGGTGATAGAATATGCGTCTCAGCAGTTAAGGATTCATGAGAAAAATTATCATGTCCATGACTTAGAGTTGGCATCCATTGTTCATGCATTGAAATATGGAGGCACTATCTTTATGGCGTGCCATGTGAGGTTTATACGGATCATCGTAGCCTCCATTACTTGTTCAAGCAAAAGGATCTTAATTTGAGACAGAGGAGATGCTTAGAGTTATTGAAAGATTATGACGTCATTATATTGTATCATCCGGAAAAGACCAATGTGGTGGCCGATGCATTGAGTAGGAAAGTAGTAAGTATGGGGCAGCGTTGCTTGTATTCCAGTTAGTGAGAGACCGTTAGCTTCAGATATTCAGATCTTGGCTAATCAGTTTGTGAGGTTGGATATTTCGCCCAGCCATGTTCTAGCTTGTATAGTTGCTCGGTCTTCCTTATTCGAGCGTATCAGAGATCAGCAGGATGATGACCCACACTTGATGGTCATTAGGGACACAGTTCGGCACAATGGTGCCAAGAAGGTTACAGTTGGAGATGATGGTGTTTTGGGGATGCAGGGTCGTATATGTGTGCCTAATGTTGATGGCCTTCGTGAGTTGATTCTTGAAGAAGCTCACAGTTCTAAGTATTCTATTCACTCGGGTGCTGCCAAGATGTACCAGAAACCCGCGACAACACTACTGGTGTCATAGGATGAAGAAGGATATTGTTGCTTATGTGGCTCATTGTTTGAATTGCCAACAGGTGAAATATGAGTATCAAAGACCCTGTGGTTTACTTCAGCAGATAGAGATTCTTGAGTGGAAGTGGGAGCGTATCACTATGGACTTCGTTGTTGGACTCCCACAGACTCAGAGGAAGTTCGACGCCGTTTGGGTTATTGTGGATAGGTTGACTAAATCAACACATTTCATTCTAGTGGCTAGTGCTTACACTTAGGAGCAGTTGGCAAAGATATATATTTGAGAGATTGTTCGCCTTTACGGTATGCCCGTGTCTATCATTTCTGATCGAGGTACACAGTTTACCTCGTACTTTTGGAGGCCATTTCAGTGAGAGTTGGGTAGCCGAGTTGAATTGAGAACATCATTTCATCCTCAGACGGACGGGCAGTCCGAGCGTACTATTCAAATTCTAGAGGATATGCTCTGTGCTTGTGTTATTGACTTTGGAGGTTCTTGGGATCAGTTCTTTCCATTAGCAGAGTTTGCCTACAATAATAGTTATCAATCGAGCATCCAGATGTCTCCCTATGATGCATTATATGGTAGACGGTGTAGATTGTCAGTTGGATGGTTTGATCCGGGAGAGGCTCAGTTATTGGGTACAGACTTAGTTCAAGAGGCCTTAGATAAGGTCAAGATTATTCAGGATCGACTTCGTGCAGCTTAGTCTAGGCAAAAGAGTTATGTCGATCGTAAGGTTCGGGATGTGGCATTCATGGTTGGAGAGAGAGTATTACTTCCGCTATCGCCCATGAAGGGTTTCATGAGATTTGAGAAAAAGGGCAAGTTGAGACTTAGGTATATCGGTCCATTTGAGATTCTTGATAAAGTGGGGTACGTAACTTATAGACTTGCGTTGCCTCCAGGGTTATCCTCAGTTTATCCGGTATTTCATGTATCTATGCTCTAGAAATATCATGGTGACCCATCCCACGTGTTAGATTTTAGCTCTGTCCATTTGGACAAAGATTTGACTTATGAGTAGGAGCCGATAGCCATTCTAGACCGGCAGGTTCGTCAGTTGAGATCAAAGAGTTACTCTTCAGTTCGAGTGCATTGGAAGGGTCAGCCTGTTGAGGCACTACTTGGGAGTCCGAGTCGGACATGCTGAGCAAATATCCACACTTATTTGCCAATTTAGGTAATTTTCTCTGTCTGTTTGAGGACGAACATTTGTTTTAGAGGTGGAGATTGTGATGACCCAAAGGGTCATCTTATGAATTAAGACTCCATTCCAGGCTCATTAGCCTTAAAAGATTAATTTTATTTAACTCGATTTGCGTGGGCAGTCCGGGCGTGAAACCGGAAAGCCTTTATGTGAAAATATGAGAAATAGAGATTTTTGGAATTTAAAACTTGGTTTTAGTTGACTTTGTTCAACATTTTTAGTAAGCGGACCCAGATCTGTGTTCCGACAATCCCGAGAGGTCCGCAGTAAAATATAGGACTTGGGCGTATGCCCAGAACTGAATTTCGAGGTCCCTAGCCTTAGAAATCAACTTTTGAAAGAAATTGTTTTGCTAGATTTTTAATGAAATAAAGAAATGAATTAATATTTGAAATCGTTGGTATCAGGCTCGTATTTTGGTTCCGGAGCTCGATACAGGTTTGTTATGATGTTTAAGTCCTATCTGTGAAATTTGGTAAGCATCAGAATTTATTTGACGTGATTCGAACGTCCGGTTGAGAAATAGTGAAATTTGAGTGTTCTTGAGAAAAAATGATGATTTGTGAGGTTATATTCATATTTTTGGATGTTATTTTCATGATTTGATCGTACGAGCAAGTCCGTATGATATTTTTCGACTTGCGTGCATGTTTGTTTTGGAGCCCCGAGGGCTCAGATGAGTTTTGGATACGCTATGGGATGTTTTACACTTAGAAGGTACTGCTGTTTTTGTTGTTACTGGTGCCCACTTGAATTGTTCTTCGCGTTCGCGTTGCTTCACTCGCGAACGCGAAGGGTAAAGTGCACTGGAGCCATTTTGTGCTATGCGAACGCGGAACACTGGTGGGCTAACGCTTAGCGAACGCGTCCAGGCCAAGCGAACGCGATGTGTTAAGTGGGCTTGGGGGAGGGTTGTTACATTTCTTCTACGCGAACGCGACCACCTGGTCGCGAACGCGGTGGCCAAAGGAAGCAAAGCTTCGCGAACGCGTTCGAAGACCCGCGAACACGAAGGTCATTGGGCCTGACCCATCGCGAATGCGACAGGCCCATCGCGAATGTGGCAGGCCCATTGCGAACGCGGCAGGCCCATCGCGAACGCGATGAAGGCCTGCTTAGTGATATAAAATCAGATTTTAAAACGGGCAGAACCTATTTTCACCATATTTTCGAACAACAAAGACCTAGAGGCGATTTTCTTCACACAAATTCATCCACAAGGTGTTTTTAATCAATCCTAAACTCTTCTCTTTCAATTACTCATTGCTTTTCATCACTTTTCAATTCAAAATCAAGAATTTTCCTGGTAAAAATCGAGGGTTTCAGGTAGAATTAGGGAATTTTTTAAAAATGGGATTTTGACCTCTAATTGAGGTCGGATTTCGAAACTAATTGAATATTCGGGCTCGAGAGTGGATGGGTAAACGAAATTTGGTCCGAACCCCGAGTTTGGACCAAGCGGGCCCGGGGTCGGGTTTTAACTTTTTTTTAGAAAACTTAGAAAAATCATAAATTTTCAGTAAAGTTACTTCCTTTAGCCTTAATTAATGATATTGAGCTAATTATGATTAGATTCGAGCGGGTTAGAGCAAAATTCAAAAGGAAAAGCGGTAATTGAGCAGTGAGTGGCCTGCGAAATTGAGGTAAGTGTTTGGTTTAACCTTGACTTGAGGGAATAGGAATACCTACTTAAATGCTATGTGAATTTGCATGTGTATGGTGTATAAGTGAGGTGACGAGTATCTATGGACCACCAAATTGTCTATTAAACATGATTCCTTCCCCGTCTCCAAATATTTACTTCCGGGCTTAATTGTTTCAGGATCATTGATGTTTATATGTCTATTTGGATTCGTTAACTTGTTGTTAAGTATTGTTTCAAGTATTTTGGAAGTGTTGTCTGTTCTATTGGTTTTGTTATGTTACATAAGGATTGAACTGGATGTCAGTGTTACGATATGTATATAAATTCCGGTTGGCTTCGTTATAAAATGATAATTGATGAAGTTATGAGTTTTACAGCTTCTGTTTACAATTGTTGATATAAAAATGTTGTGAAAGGCTTGGACTGAATTGTGAAAGTTTTTTATAAATAAACTGATATGATATGTCTGGTGGGAGCGGGTTGCACGCCGCAACAAAGAGTGATAAGGGTGGACATGTTGGATCGGGTTGCACGCCGCAACATGAGAAATAAGGGTGATATATATAGGGAGGAGCAATAAGGGTGGACAGGTGGGATCGGGTTGCGCGCCGCAACAAGGAGCGATAAGGGTGAATATTTATGTTTTACTAATTTTCAAAAATAAGGATTTGGAAAACTCCGGTTTTATTAAAAAGGTTTTCAAACTCTGATTTTATTGTGATTTAAATTGACACTTGAAAATTTGAGGAGTTGGTTACGGTTTATATCTAAAAAGACTTATCCGAGTTATTTCTTTTATTTTCTGTTGCAAGTTACTGGTTATCGAGTTTATTATTATTGTTTGTTTCTTTCATTATTATATATATTGTTCATAGGTTATATTGTTAACGCCTGCGCCGTAGCCTCGTCACTACTTCATCGAGATTAGGCTCGGCACTTACTCTGTACATGGGGTCGGTTGTACATATACTACACTCTGTACTCTTTTGTGCATATCCATGTATCGGCTAGAGTTAGGAGATCTTAGTAGCTACGCATTTTTGTTCGGAGATACGAGGCAGATCTGCTGGAGTCTGCAGATTCTTGGAGTCTTCTCTTTACTTTATAAACGCTATTTTATTTCATTCGAAACAAACATATGTACTTCTTTTAGCCATTATTTATAGTATTCTTAGTAGTTCCTGAATTGTGACACCAGACCCTAGGGTAGTTTTATAGTTATATATTTAGTTCGTGGTTCGGTTTAATTATTGATCGTTATTAGTATTTCATGAAGTTATTTAGTGGAAAGTACTAGCTTCTATTTATTTTTAAATTGTTTCATTATGTTTAAGTAACCTTAAAAGGAAATGGTTAGTAAATTTCTAACATCGGCTTGCCTAGCAAGTATTGTGTTAGGCGCCATCACGATCCCGTAGTTTGGGAATTTGGGTCTTGACACTCGGGACCTCAACCAAACATGCTAACAAGTCTAATAACTCGATACGAACTTATTCGAACCTTCGAATCACTCAAAATAACATCAATACACCAAATTACACTCGGATTCAAGCCTAAGAACTTCTAAACTTCCAAATTTTGCAAGCGACGCCGAAACCCATCAAACCACGTCCAAATGACCCCAAATTTTACACACATGTCAAAAATGACACCATGAACCTACTAAAATTCCGGAATTCCATTCCGAACCCGCTATCAAAATTTCCACTGCCGACCAAAATCACCAAATTTTTAACTTTTGGCAATCCAAGCCTAATTCTACTATGGACACCCAAATCACATTCCGGATGCACTCCTAAGTACAAAATCACCTAACGGAGCTAACAAAACCATCAAAATTCAAATCTGATATAATTCACACAAAAGTCAACATCCGGTTGACTTTTCCAACTTAAGATTCTAACAAAGAGACTAAGTGTCTCCATTCACTCCGAAACTACTCCGGACCCGAACCAACTAACCCGACATAACATAATATAGCTTAAGAACACAAAAAGAAGCAAAAATAGGGGGAAATGACGCTATAACTCTTGAAATGGCTGGTAGGGTCGTTACAAAAGGATAATAGATTTTGTTATTTCTTTTGGTCTTAGAATAACATAGAAGGGTATTCACGATCTCTATAGGGGAGGAAGTACCTTATACAAATGTTTTACATGAGATGAATAGAAAGTATTCAACATATCTAGCTATGAGTTAAAACACTAGAGTATAAAGTCTGACTCTTGAGATAGTGGTAGTTGTTAATAAGTTTTCAAATTGAGTCGCACAAGGCGTATGTAGTGCAAATATGAAAAGATAATATGAGTGTAACGATGAAGTGTTCATACCTCTCTTTGCTAGGAATAACTTCCTTAACATTCGAGGACGAATTTTCTTCTTAGTGGGGGGAGAATGTAATAACCAGATTCTAAGTATGAAAGTTAATGATATTGAGGTTTAACCCCAACTGGTCAAATTAACATTGTTAATCAATATTTTTACATAGATTGCAGCTGTTGGAGGCCGTTTTGTTGGTGTTCTAGACGTTTCAAGGTTGAGGAACTTGGCATTGGCGAGGTGAGTGAGACTTTAAGCTTTGATGCTTGCTTTTTCAAAACCCGTTTTGAAAGTATGTGTTGTTTTTTGCCTGGTCCATGTGTTGGGACGAGCGTGCGCTTGGAAGAATCAGTGGTCTTTGACTAGCCGCAAATATATACTATTTTGTAAAAAGCTGAAATTATTTAATAAGTGATTTGTGGTGTAGTGTGATGGCGTAGCCTCGTCCTATGGCATTGGGGCGTTAGAAATTATTTCTTCGCTATCGTAAGATATATTGGGGCATTGTGTATGTCGCTGTTATAAATTTGGGGCATTGTGTATGCCGTTGTTATAGATTTGGGGCATTGTGTATGCCGCCGTTATAAAATTTGGGGCATTGTGCATGCCATTGTGGTAGATTTGGGGCATTGTGTATGTTGTCGTGGACTCATTAGGGTGTTTGGTTAATTTCCTACACTGCCGTTAATGACAAGTCCTTAATGTAGATTGTGTTGAGATATATATTGTATTGTTGTTGAACAATTATTTGGACCTTATAGAGTACTTATATGGTGAAAGATTTTTGTGCATATTATTTATGTGCTCGTTGTATGTTTGTATGTTTCTAATGCTTGTTCCAGAGGTACTTAGTGGGTCAAGGATCTTACTGGGTTATATTTACGTATAACTCACTCCTTACCTGCATGTCCATGCAGATACTGTTGCTGAGGACGAGGCTAGTGGCTAACGAGTTCGTTGAATGGATTCTGTTGATAAGGTGAGCCGCCACATTGTTCGTGGAGGCCGCTATTTCAGCTCTACCTATCTTATGTTTATCATTTCTTTCGGGTTTGCATGCCCGTCAGTCAAACTTCTAATCACTCTGTTAGATGCTCCATGGTGTTAGTATAAAATTTGGGTTAGAGATTCATTGTTTGAGTCCTCATTATTAATTTACTCGTATTTAGTGATATTTAATGCATTTGGACTTGTATGTGTTTCTCTCAATGCTTATATAAAGGGGTTAAGAGTATAAGAATTGGTTCGCCTGGCGAGTGGTATTAGTTGGGTGCCAATCACGTCTAGGGGATAGTTTGGGATGTGACAGAGAACCTTATGTTGATACTTAACACTAAATCACTCAATTAAAGAATTACTTTAGTAGTTTATAACTCTCCAAACCATGTGATTGTCTCTAAATGGCCAATATAATTTTTCAATGATCTTACTAATGAAAAATATTGGCTTCGAAATTTTCAAATATCAAATAAAAATAAATATTGAAAATTTAAGAATAGAAGTCTTCACAAAACCGGAAACTAAAAAATCGAAAATATGATATGTGAATTGTGCCAATCCTACAATACACAAGATTGAATTTTTCATTAGTTTGAGTTCACAATCTAATGATGGAATGGGACAAACCATCAGGAATGATGGTAGCACAAGATTAAATATAATTTATCTTGATTATGGGAATGGTTTAATTCCAACTTCTTATGCTAGTACATTTGTATATATTGAACGGACCAAGTAGAGATAATTATTTTATACTGACTTAATAAAATAAATTCTCTAGCCATTAAATATACTTATACTCTTAATCTTGATATAATTATTGTTAGTTGTGTATATTATTATTGCTTTGATTTATTAAAAGACGAGATTCTTTTGTGGGTTAATATGCCTGGTAAATTGGATAATAATAATATACATTGGCGAAATAATAGTTAGTTGATGGAATCCATGTCTCGATTTTAGAGATTGATGATACACCTTTATGAAAGCTTATAAGTTATTATGCGGAAACCCAGCCGGTGAATTTTGTATCCGACACATGGAATAAATTAAGCGAAAGTTTAAAGGAAATAATCAATAAATTAAATCGTCAGTAATTTAATTAAATTTATTAGTATCTGAATCTTAACGCGGGGAGTTAAATAAGATTTAATGGATGGATTTTAAAATTGAATAAGGAGTGCAATTCTAAATTTTTAGTGGAATAATTCGTAATTAATTATGGTGGATATTAATTTCGAAAATTATAAATTAATTCCATAATTGGAAGCCTTGTGTGATGACCCAAAAGGTCATCCTGTATATTTCTAGTTAATTCTATGTTTTGAGGTCAAAACCTCCTTCTATCTCACCTCGATTTACGTGCGCAACCCAGATGTGTAGTCGGGAAGCCTTTATGTGAAAAATTGATAAAATGATAATTTTTAGAAATTTGAATAAAGTTGACTTCGGTCAACGTTTTTGGTAAACGGACCCGGACCCGTGATTTGACGGTCCCGGAGGGTCCGTAGGAAAATATAGGACTTCGGCGTATGCCCGGAATCGAATTCCGAGGTCCCAATTTCGAGAAAGAAATTTTTAAAGAAAATTATTTTCTGAAAAATATAAAAGTTTTTGAAAATAAAATATGAGGTGAAACCTGTGGTATCGGGCCCGTATCTTGGTTCCTGAGCCCAAAATAGGTTCAATATATTTTATATGTGTTATCTGTGAAATTTAGAAATAATCGGACTTCGTTTGGCGTGATTCGGATCAAAAATAGAAAAATTAAAGTTTAAGGAAGTTTTCAGAAATTTCATTGATTTTGGGGTTTAATTCATTATTTTTTATGTTATTTTGGTGGTATAATTACTCGAACAAATCCGTAGAATGATTTTTAGGTTGTGTGCATATTTGATTTTGAGCCCCTAGGGCTCGGGTGAGATTTGGATAGGCGTCTGGGTGATGGTTAGGCTAAAAATCTGGTGTTTGAAATGTTGTATCTGGTGTCCAGGGGTTTTGCCTATGCGAACGCACTCAAGGGAGTGCGAACGCACATAGTTATAGAGGTCTGGGGGCCTGGTTAGTTCTAGGCTTGTGCAAACGCACCTAGGAGGATGCGATCGCGGTGGGCAGTCTATTTGCAGCTATGCGAACGCACCATTTAGGTCGCGAACACACAACTTAAGAAGGGGGAACCTGGGGGCTGGGTAAATTACCCTGTGCGAACGCGGTCCCACAACCGCGAACGCATAGGTCTGTGTAACCAAGCCTTCGCGAACGCGGCCTGGGGCCCGCGAATGCGGAGAAGAAATTCGTCCACCTATTTTAAATGTCCAAAAACAGAATGTATACGGGATTTTCCACCATTTTCATAAAACTCTTCTCCGCCAAAGCTCGTAGGCGATTTTTGAGGCACTTCTTTACCATAACCTCTTAGGTAAGTAATCCTTGACTTGTTTTCTTCCATTCTTATCAACACCCATTAGATTCTAGGCGTAAAAATATGAAATCAAAGGTAGAAATTGAGATTTTTGGGTAGAGTTAGGCCTTTTTGAATATTTGGGAATTTGACCTTGTTTTGGGATCGGATTTCAAAATAAATTATATATTCGGACTCGTGGGTGAATGGGTGATCGGGTTTTGGTCCGAACATCATATTTTGACCAAGCGGGCCCGAGGTCGATTGTTGGAATTTTAGGAAGAGTGTTGGGAATTCTATAATCAAGCATTGGAATTGAATTGTGTAGCATTTATTGATGTTATTGGGTCAATTATGTCTAGATACGGTTGATTTGGAGTCGGGTTCGAAAGGAAAAACGGTGCTAGAGGTTTGATTTGGATTCTTGGAGTCGAGGTAAGTATCTTGCCTAACCTTGTGTGGGGAACTACCCCTTAGGATTGAGTCTTCCTTGTTGATTGTAGTCTGAGTATGCGAGGTGACGAGTGTGTACTCGTACTTATTTGCAATTAGATTGGCCTTTTAGGATTCATAGGTTCTTCTGTTACCTGTTTATGCGTTGTAATTGATACATTTGAATCCTTGGTTGTTAATTTCATCCTTTCCTGCTTAGATTTGAATTACTTACTTTTGGATTCCTTCGTTGGCTATTTGATCTTAATTGACTTAACTGAATCTTTTACCGCTCCTATCTCCATGTCATATTTGCTCCCTAAAACTGCCAAATTGACTATGTTATTGTTATCTAGTTGTATAGTTGTTTAGTTGTAGTTAGAACATCCATTCGTTGGTATCAAGCATGCCCGTGAGTCTTACATTGCGATTTATATGATTTTCCCCTTGTAAGGTACTTGAGTTTATTTGATAAATATTTATGTGGTTGATGTTTCCTTGATGTTGCCTATTACTGGGCCGGTGCTTAAGCTGAGTTTTATTCCGTAAAGTTAAATGATTAGGCGAGATTGGTTATATTTGTTTCCCTTGTCGGGATCGTGTGGTTTCTCTTATTATTCCGTTGTTGATGATGTTGTTTGCCTTGTTGACTCCCTTGCCGGGATGTTATGGTTTCTATTACTGTTTATGCTGTTAATGATATTGTTTGTATTATTAACTCCCTTGCCGGGATGTTATGATTTATGGCTCATATTGTTGATGTTCCTTGCCAAATTGTTGTTCTTGATATTGTTTGGGTGAGGAAGAGTGTAAAGCACGAAGGGCGATGCCGTGTATTTATTTGTTGCATTGTGGGGAAGAGTGTAAAGCACGAAGGGTGATGCTGTGCCATGTTTATTTTATTTAAGCACGAAGGATAATGCCGTGCCATGTTTATTTTATTTAAGCATGAAAGATAATGTTGTTCCATGTTTATTTTATTTAAGCACGAAGGATAATGCCGTGCCATTTTTATTTATTTATTGTGAGGACGAGAGTAAAAGCACGAAGGGTGATGCCGTGCGCTTGTTTTGGTGAGGAGGGGAGTAAAGCACGAAGGGTGATGCCGTGCACTTGTTTTGGTGAGGATGAGAGTAAAAGCACGAAGAGTGATGTTGTGCACTTATCTTTGCATTCTAATCTGTTGTTCTAAATTTGGATATTCCTACATATCTCTTACTGCATTTATTGGCAAGACTTGATATTCCTCCTGTACTGCATGGCAATTTTTGAGTTACGGACTGAGTTCCGGTGGATAAATCTTGAGGAGATTTTGATTAGGGGATTTTATTGAAAAGTATTATTGAAAAATCAATGGTTTTGAAATGATTATACTTGAATGACTTTTACATCGAAGGTATATTTGAAAAGCACTAGTTTTGCCTAAAATAATATTTGGGAGTCATTTATTGGGAAAGCATCTTTGGGAAGTTTCGTATTTTGAAAGAAACTATGTTTTACGTAATTCTCTCTATTAAATATACTTATATCTACTTTCGGAGAAAGTATGTTTTCAAAGGAAACTCTTTCATACTAAAATAATTTTATTTGCAAAAGTTTTTCATATGAACTGATGTTTAAACATTTCTACCAGTTATGGATTTTAATGGCTAAGGCCCGATGTGAACAAACCGACATGGAGTTGAGTTATTGGTATTCCCTATTGTGTTATGTTTCCTTTCGATTCGGCTTGTTTTGTTGTCCATCTTTCTGTGTACTTTGTGCTGTTTCGTGATTGATTTCTGTAATTTCCTCCCGCTTTATTTTTTCATTGTTGTGAATTATTCTGTGAAGTCTTAGATAGATGTAACGTTATGTCATTTCTATATTCGTGTTATTTATTTTGTAGACCAGTGGTGTCTTGACTAGTCCTCGTCACTACTCCACCGAGGTTAATCTTTATACTTACTGGGCACTGTTGTGGTGTGCTCATACTACACTTCTGCACATTTTTGTGTGCAGATCCAGGTTCATATTGTAGTAGATGTGTGGATGATTGCCGAGGAGACTCAAGGTAACCGGCTGTTGCTTTCGCAGGCGTCGGAGTCACCTTCTTTGTATTTATTATTCATACACTGTTGTATCTATTTCCAAACAGTTGTACTTAGAAGTTGTAGAAGATTCGTAGAGCTTATGACTTGTACTACCGGTTTTAGGAAAGTTTGTATATTTTGTTGAGATTCTATATCAAGACTGCTAGTTTTCCTTTATTTATTGTAGATATTCAGTAACTGCTAGGCTTACCTCGTTTCTAAGACTAGGTTTCATCACAATACCTAACGTAGGGAAATTGGGTCGTGACACCTTGTTAATTAAATTTTGTGGTCCCTGTTGTGCCTAAATAATAGAAAATAAAGGAATCTTTTTTCTGGTGGAAAAGAAAACCCAACAGGTTTTGGAAAAGGGTTTTAACCCTTAAAACTTGTGCTATAAATAGATAAGGTTTTCCACCTAGATGGATAGAGAAAAAGGTGGCTGAAATTTTCAGCCTTTTTCCTTGAAAATTTCGTCTACACAAAATTACTATTTTCGGATATTATTTGGGTAACACAATAGAAGACCGTGGAACATTCGGAGAACATGATCATGCGGGTGGTGGAGAATTCACTTAGTTGCTATGGAATTGGAGGCTCACGTGATAGAGGATTCTTTGTTCGCGCTTCAAGAGGTAACCCGTGAAATCCCGTTTATGTTAATTGTCTAGATTACATGTGATTTTGATACTGAGATTGCTTCCACTGCGTATAATAATCCATCAATTGGTATCAAATCCCACTCATATCTAATTAGATAACTGAGTTTTTCGTGAAACAAGAATATCGTGTTTATGTGCGTTTTTGAATTACATGTATATGTGATTTTCTGAAAAACTATACTGCTGTTTTGTGAATTAACTATGCAAAAAATTGGATTATTCTTGTAATCCTGAGATATCTGATTTTTATTGATATTTGATTGGGATGATCTGGACTTTTTTTGGTAAACCCTAGAAAAATGCAAAACCTGATTTTGACCAAATTGCCGGTATTTTCGGAGGTCAGCAAATTTGACGGGCTCCGATTGAGCTGAAATTTGGTGGGTCCATCGGAAACGACGTGGTGAGAAAGACTCATTGATTTAGCAATGAATCATGATGTTTTTAGGCGTTTTGAGGTCGTTTAGACTGTGTTTTGGACGTTTTTCTATTTTCTGAAAATTATTTCTTAATAATTTTAATTTGGTTTTAATTCAATGGTGGTGGGGGTGACTCCCCATGGTCTCCATGATAAAAAATTGATGATAAAATAGGTTTACACATTGGCTATTAGTGAATAGACATGTCGTTGTATTAAACTCAATAATAGAAGTGTAGGATTTTATTGACTAGGTCTTACAAGGTATAATTGATATTGTGTGATAATATAATTATTTTGTAAGAAAGTGAAATGCTCTGTTTGATATCCTAGATGACTAATGATTGGAGCGTTTGGTATATTTGTGCATAAAAAATTTCTCAAATTTTGGTTTATGTTTTCATGCCCTACGTGATTACTAGTTTTGGATATTCGATGAAAAATTTTGTTCTTTAGTTGGAGGTTGTAATTAAGTGAAATATGACGGTATTTTGTATGAGTTTTATATCATTGGCATGGCTTTTAAGTTGTGGTCCATATTCTTCCATAAAATAATCTTATGAGCTACATGTATTTTCACTTGTAAATTGCGAATTTTAAGAGTAATAAATAGTTTCCACTAAAGTGGTTTGTTTATTTGAACTCATGGAAAATTCTTAATAAATTGTACGTGTGAAGCTATGTCTACTCATAGATTAAGCATTATGATTAATAGGTAGGATCCACAAAATGGTCTATTTATTAGATTCATTGAAATCTTCTTAATGTACCATGTGAAAATTATCCTTGATAAATCTACATTAGTGGTGGAGGTTTTTAACTAGAAAAGTGTTTTATCTTTGGGTACTAGTGAGACCAGCTCCATCCATGAGAAGAGATATTGGGGTTTTCGCCGAACAGGAGAAAATATGATATCTTAGGCTCTTGTGTATTTAATAAAAGGATAATTTAATGCAAAGAGAGATATTATGTATCCTAGAAATAGGTAGAACATAATATGTGTCTTGCGCTCATAGTATAATTATAAGGAGAATGGAAATCAATATCATATTTATTTTAATTCATGAAACTGCTTAAAACGATTATTCTCCGAGTTTGCTTATAGGTTGGTGGCCATGAATTTGAGAAACTCCGATTGACCTGAAACTCGGTAGGTTCATCAAAAATGATCTAGTGGGAAAAACTCAGTGCTATGCAGTGAATCATGTTGTTTTTCGGCATTTTGAGATCATTTAGATGAGTTTTCAAGCAGTTTATTAAATTGAATTTGTTATAAATATGAAAAATTATTCTTTATATATCGGCTATATTTGTGTTGAATCTGAAACATGATGATTTAACTTGATATGATATACAAGAATGCAAATCACATGGATTTGATCCTAAATGCGCCAAAAATAATTTATTTGAATTTGGTCTAGTTTTTGGCGATCGTAAATTTCACGATCTCCGAATGACCTGAAAGTCGGTAGGATCATCAGAAACGATCAGTTAAGAAGAACTCACTGCTATGCAGTGAATCACATCATATTTTGATGATTCGGGATCGTTTAAATGAGTTTTTTGAAGGTTTGGTGGATTAAAATGTGATTTACATACGAAAAGTCATTCTTTCTATTATTGTATTTATGTCTAATCTGGAACATGATAACACATGTTGATTTGACATGAATTGGTATATGATAAGAATGTAGGTCATATTTTAAACTCTTAAAAAATGCTTAAAATGTTAATTTTTCAAATTTGGTTGCAATTTTCTGAGATTGTGATTTTAACGATCTCCGGTTGATATGATATTTGGCAAGTTTATCAAAAACAACCAATGAACAATACTCACTGCTATGCAGTGAAAAACGTTAATTTTTGCGTTTTAAGACTGTTTAAATGGAGTTTTGAGCATTTGTTTTAGTTGTGAAACTTAATCCTAAGAGAAAAATTTGTGGTTGTGATAAAGTGGTGATAGGAATCAACCCCTATAGTCTCCCTTTTTATTTATAGTGAGATAATAAATTCACGCATTGACATTAGGTCTTCCTTCATATCAGATAAATTTATTATGAACTCACTCCGTATAATTACTAGTTATTGATAACTTGTATTAACTCTCTATCTGAGTTAAAGGGTTGAATCGTCAATTTTGTAACTAAAATACAATCATGATTAAGTGGTGATAGATATATATTTCTATGGTATTTCACTATTAATTTCAAGTGAATAATAAATTTACGCGTTGACTTTTGGTCTTCCTCCATATCGGATAAATTTATTGTGAGCTCACTAGGTGAAATACTAGTACTTGATATCGTGTACTTACTCTCCATCTGAGTATACATATTGGATCAATGGAACTAGAGCTATTTTTATGATGTTCACTTGACTTAAATTAACAGTATACTCTTCATCTGAGTTGGGTCTGTTTTAATTAATTGAGTCAATAATCTGGCATTACATATGTATGTTGCATGAGTAGTACTTTTCCCATCAAAATTTTCTATTCAAGATGCATGAATACATATATGTGTAGTGCGTTTGAAATTTTAGTATTAAATGGTTATATACAATTGTCTGAAAATAATAGTAAGCTCTCCATCTGAGTTGGTTCTGTTTTTTTCTGGATTGTATAACTCTTGCATTATATAATATTCTTTGCATGGATGATTCTTTTCCCATCGAAATTTATTTTTCGAGATACATGTATATATATAAATATTGAATACAATAACAATAACAACAAACCCAGTTTGATCCCAACATGTGGGGTCTAGGGAGGGTAGTCTGTATGTAGACCTTACCCCTACCTAATGCAGGTAGAGAGGCTGTTTCCAATATACCCTCGACTAAGGAAGGGCAAGAAGAAGAAGAGGGAAGCAAGGAAAGATGAGAGATGGGAGAAAAAAAAGGACAGATAAAGGATAAATAGTATCAATTATACAATACCCGAGGCGAACAAAACCACATAACGTAATAAAAATCTAAGAATATGAAGGGAAATGCATGCTACTAAGCCTATCTATGAACACTACTACATACTTGCCTTCTACCTCAATCCTCGACCTCCACACCCTCCTATTAAGTGTCATGTCCTCAGTGAGCTGAAGCAGCGGCATGTCCTGCCTAATAACTTCTCCCCAGTACTTCTTAGCCCTACCACGACCCCTTCTCAAACCCTCCATGGCCAACCTCTCACACCTCCTGACAGGGGCATCAATGCTTATTCTCCTAACATGTCCGAACCATCTCAGCCGCGACTCCCGCATCTTGTCCTCCACAGAGGATACTCCCACTCTGTCCCGGATAGCTTCATTCTTAATCTTATCTCTCCTGGTACACCCACACATCCATCTTAACATCCTCATCTCTGTTACTCTCATCTTCTGCACGTGGGAGTTCTTGACTGGCCAACACTCAGCCTCATACATCATAGCGGGTAGAACCACCACTCGATAAAACTTACCCTTAAGTCTTAACGGCACATTCCTATCACATAGAAAACTGGAAGCAAGCCTCCACTTTATCCACTCCGCTCCGATGCGATGTGTGACATCTTCGTCAATGTCCCCGTTACCCTGTATAATAGACCCGAGATACTTAAAACTCACTCTCTTGGGGATAAATTGATCATCAAGCTTAACCTCTACGTCTGCATCATGGGTCTCACTAAATTTGCACTCCAAGTATTCTGTCTTGGTTCTACTCAGTTTGAAACCTTTAGACTCCAAGGTCTGTCTCCAAACCTCCAACCTCGCGTTAACTCCGCAACGCGTCTCGTAAATCAACAATATATCATCGGCAAATAGCATGTACCAAGGCAACTCCCCTTGGATGTGACGCGACAGTACATCCATCACCAAGGCAAACAAAAATGGGCTAAGAGCCGATCCCTGGTGCAACCCCATCACCACAGGGAAATGGTCTAAGTCACCACCCACAATCCTCACCCGGGTCTTAGCATCATCATACATTCCTTAATCACCCTAACGTACGCAACCAGAACGCTGCTAACCTCCAAACACCTCCATAAGACCTCCATCAGAACTTTATCGTATGCCTTCTCAAGGTCAATAAACACCATATGAAAATCCTTCTTCCTTTCCCTGTACTGCTCCACTAATCTCCTTATCAGATGAATCGCTTCCGTAGTCGAACGCCCCAACATGAATCCAAACTGATTCTCAGAAATTGACATGCACCTCCTCATCCTGGCCTCCACCACTCTCTCCCAAACCTTCATAGTGTGACTCAATAACTTGATACCCCCTATAATTGTTGCAATTTTGGATATCACCCTTGTTCTTGTAAAGCGGAACCATCGTAATCCACCTCCATTCTTCGGGCATCTTCTTCGTCTTAAAAATAACATTAAACAGCCCAGTGAACCACTCCAAACCTGCCCGCCCCCCGCTCTTCCAGAATTCCACCGGGATTTCGTCTGGCTCCGTTGCTCTGCCCCTACACATCTTACGCATCGCCCCTTCCACATCCTCTACCGTAATCCGCCTACATTACCCAAAATCATGCCAACTCCCGGAGTGCTCCAATTCACCCAGCATAATGCTTATATCCCCTTCCTCATTCAACAGTTTATGGAAGTATGTTTGCCATCTTCTCTTAATGAGTGCCTCGTCCATCCACACTTTTCCATCCTCGTCCTTGATGCACTTGACTTGGTCTAAGTCACGGGCTTTCCTCTCCCTCACCTTGGCCAACCGGTACAACCTCTTGTCCCCTCCTTTGCCCTTGAGCTCCTCGTACAAACAAGCAAACACTGAGTTCTTAGCTGTGTAACTGCTAACTTTGCCTCTTTCTTTTCCTTTATGTAACACCCCCGATAAGTCATTTTTTCCTCCTCGTTTGTACACTCTACTAGCTTCAAAATAAGCAGCTTTCTTAGCTTCCACTTTACCTTGAACCTCTCCATTCCACCACCAGTCCCCTTTATGACCCCCAGAGGAACCCTTCGTGACCCCTAAGACCTCTCTAGCAGCTACCTTAATACAATCTGCAGTCATGGACCACATACTAGACGCGTCCCCCATACTCATCCAGGCCCTTAAAGCCAACAACTTCTCCCCTAACTCCTGAGCTTTGTCCTTGGTCAAGTTACCCCACTTGATCTTAGGTTTCCTGCACCGTGCCCTCTTCCTCCTACTCCTCTTGATCTCCAGGTCCATAACTAGGAGCCTATGCAGAGTCGTAAGGTGCTCACTCGGGATGACCTTGCAGTCAGTGCACCGACCTTTATCGCATTTCCTACAGAGAAGATAATCAATCTGATCCTTGCCCATTGAATTTCGGAAAGTGACCAGGTACCCTTCCCTCTTCAGGAAACTCGAGTTAGCTATAGCCAAATCAAAAGCTCTAGCAAACTCCAACAGTGAATTACCTCCCTAATTCCTATCCTCCGCCATGCAAATCATCATAACCCCTAGAACTAGCCCCAATATGGCCATTGAAATCTCCGCCAATGAACAACTTCTCTGAGAGCGGGATACTATGCACCATCTCATCCAAATCATCCCAAAATTGCTTCTTGACCTCCTGGTTCAAACCTACCGTATGCACTAATCAGATTTACAGTAAACCCACCAACTACCAACTTAATACTCGTCAACTTATCATTTACCCTCCTAACCTCAACCACGAGCTCCCTGAGGTCTCTGTCTACTAAAATACCTACCCCATTCTTACCCCCAACGCTCCCTGAGTACCATAGTTTAAACCTGTGTACATCTCGTGCCCTAGTACCCTTCCATCTAGTCTCCTGAACATGCACTATGTTGATCTTCCTACTATGAAGAATCTTACCTAACTCTATAGACTTCCCCGTCAACGTCCCAATGTTCCAAGACCCAATTCTCAACCTAGAGGCTTTCTTACCCCCCTTCCTACCCTTGGACCCCACCCCCAGCCCTGCCCGAGGACATGACCTTACTCTCACATCGTTCACTACCGCCACTATAAGCAAAAGGTATTATGTAAACACTACCACTAAGAACCAAAAACGGGAACGAAGGACTACAAGCTACGAGCCCGAGAGCTAAAAACAGGAGTGACTAGGAGAACAGAAACGTGAGCAGGCACTAGAACAATGAATCTACTACGTCTACGAAAACTACCTCTATACAAACACACAAATAAAATGAATATATGAAACCTTAAGCTTAAAACACTAATAGAAAAGATAGAAAAAACAATTAATCCAAATGAATATATAAATATTGAATGCAGTCTGAATTTTATCATTCAGTGTTATGATTTATTATGATCCCTTTAATGTTTTATCTTAAATCCACTATGAATTTATGCGATTTGTCGAATTAATTGTTAAGGTTTTATTTTGATAGTGATAAGACATTAATTTAAAGGATGCAATATTTTTACCTTTTGTTAGAAGGAATTTAATTCCGATTTTTGGGCAAAATAGGGGATGGATATTTGTTTTAAGATTCGAATAACTCTTGAGTTATTTAGCTTGATAAACATTTTATCTCTTGTGGTACATGAATACATGACCTTGTTATTTTATATTAATGTCTCTCCTGAACAGAACAATATTAGTCTATAGAAATTTGACAAAAGTTTCTTTCCCTTCAAAAGGAAATAAAGCTAGTGATAAGCTAGAATGAATCCCTTATGATTAGTATGGTTAAATGAACATACTAGTAAGAGATAGTTTTGAGTATTTTTGTGACATTCATAAATGATCACTCAAAATATTAATATATTTATTTGATGCACCGTAAGTCTTAATGAATTAAGTAATTCAAGGTTTTTAAGACTTGAACGGAGAAGCACCAAGGAAATATATTAAGTTACTGCAATTTGATTGTAGTGGCGATCACCTCTCTAAAGAGTTCTTTTGTTACTGATCAAAATAAGGGATTAAATCTCAATTGACTACACCGTAAACTCCATAATAGAGTGGTGTAGTAGAAAAAAGAAATAAGTCTCTTTTGGACATGGATAGATTAATGACGTGTTATTCAGATTTACCTTATTTATTTTTGAAATATTTCCTGGAAACTGCAAATTACATTCTGAATTTAGTTCCTTCAAAGTTAGTACCTGGGACATCTCTAGAACTGTGGACTGAATGTAAGCTCAGTCTATGGCATGTTCAGATATGGGATTGTCCTGCATATGTGTTGATAGGGAAAGCGGATATGTAAGTTGGAACTAAGAATGGATAGGTGCATGTTTATTGAATATCCAAGAAAACAAATGGAGTTTTATTTTATTGTCCTAAAGAAAATAAGGCAATTGTTAAAACAAATGCATTTTTCTAGTTAAGGACTGCTTAATAAATCATGTTCCTAGAAGTAAACTATTTTACAGGAACTGGGAAAAGAAATAACTAGATGTTCAAGAACATCAAAACCCACATGTCCGAATTGACGTTCCATTGCATTTAAGTAATGGGAGAACGTTAATAGACATGTCTTTAGCAAGTGGGAGTGATGTTTGAACAGTGAACACTACAGTAAGAAGTCACTAATATTTCAATGTCGTAAGGTAATGAAGGTAATATTAGTAGTACGTTGTCGTAGTGGGAGAATACTAAGGAAAATCATAGTTCGGTATACACTCTTGGGATAGTTTCGGTAGCAGGATCCCTGCAGAGTTTAATACCAAACTAGATAGTAACGGCAAATAACTACTGGACAAATATTGCATCAGAAATAACTTGGCAAGATCCTTTTGACAAAACCTTATTTGGTGAAGACTTTTAATAGTCATATAAAAGAATGCTTGAGAAAGTTGTAGATGCATGGTTACAAGTATTAGTGGGAGATTATTGGGGCATGTACTATTATTCATGCGTCTAGATATAGTATATTCTAATAATTGTCATGGTTAAAAGTCTAAGTGGGAGATTGTTGGGATATATACTATTAACCATGAGTTTGGTTTGGATATAGTATTTATTATAGAATAATTTTTTATTTAATTTAAATAAATTTTTAAATAAATCATATATATTAGTCTGTTCCCTTTGCTTAAATAGTAGATAATTTAGTGTATAGAGTTTAGCTTATACACGGAAGATTAAATCATCGGTTCTTATAAGTATAAAGTTTGAGTTCACAATCTAATGATGGAATTGGACAAACCATCAGGAATGATTGTAGCACAAGATTAAATATAATTTATCTTGATTATGGAATAATTTAATTCCAACTTCTTATGCTAGTACATTTGTATATATGGAACAGACCAAGTAGAGATAAGTATTTTATACTGACTTAATAAAATAAATTCTCTAGCCATTAAATGTACTTATACTCTTAATCTTGATATATTTATTATTAGCTGTGTATATTATTATTGCTTTGATTTATTAAAAGGCGAGATTCTTTCGTGAGTCAATATGCCTGGTAAATTGGATAATAATAATGTACATTGGCGAAATAATAGTTAGTTGATGGAATCCATGTCTCGGTGTAGAGATTGATGACACACCTTTATGAAAGCTTAAAAGTTTTTATGTGTAAACCCGGCGGGTGGATTTTGTATCTGACACATGAAATAAGTTAAGTGAAAGTCAAAAAGAAAATAATCAACAAATTAAATCGTCAGTAATTTAATTAAATTGATTAGTATCTGAATCTTAACGTGGGGAGTTAAATAAGATTTAATGGATGAATTTCGAAATTGAATAAGGAGTGCAATTACGAATTTTTAGTGGAATAATTCATAATTAATTATGGTGGATATTAATTTCGAAAATTATAAATTAATTTCATAATTGGAAGCCTTGTTAATTAAATTCTGCGGTCTTTGCTGTGCCTAAATACTAGGAAATAAAGGAATCCTTTTTCTGGTGGAAAAGAAAACCCAACAGGTTTTGGAAAAGAGTTTTAACCCTTAAAACTTGTGCTATAAATAGATAAGATTTTCCACCTAGATAGATAGAGAAAAAGGTGGCCGAAATTTTCAGCCTTTTCCTAGAAAATTTCGCCCATACGAAATTACTATTTCCGGATATTATATGGGTAACACAGTAGAAGACCGTGAAGCGTTCGGAGAACGTGATCGCGCGAGTGATGGAGAATTCACTTAGTTGCTATGGAATTGGAGGCTCACGTGATAGAAGATTCTTTGTTCACGCTTCAAGAGGTAACCTGTAAAATTCCGTTTATGCTAGTTGTCTAGATTACATGTGATTTTGACACTGAAATTACTTCCGCCGCGTATAATAATCCATCATTCCTAACTTTATGCATGCAGTTTATTTGCTCATTGTGGCGATACCAAGCTATGTCACTTTTATTAGTGTCATTTTATGATCAATTACATCTGAACATTCAAGAAGAATATTAGTAGATGATTGAAATAATTACCGGACGCCAAAAGCTACTTTCTTTCCAACTTAAGGGTCTGAAGATTGTACAGGTTGTTAACAACTGATGAATATCACGAACATCAACAAAGGTGGATAGTAAATTGTTCCTTTCACTACTAGAAATTTAGAAATTACCAATTAATTATTTACGATTAAAGTTGATCGGTCGAAAAAAGCGACCAAAGTTCATCGTAAATGTGAGAAAAATATCAAATATTTATTTTAAATAATTTACTGACAAGGTTGGTCGGTATTTGATCGGTTAAGTGGTCGTAATATTGACCGGGCTGGTCAAACTTGTTTGGTCAAAGAAACATTGACATTAGCGATCAATTTTGGTGGCTAATGTGAGACCTAGATATAAAGTTTTAATAATTATATTATTATTTAAATTTTTTTATAAAATATAAATAAATCTTATTTAAAATTACCGACCAAAGTTGGTCGGTTAATGCGGGAGACTGTGACAAGGCTCACATCCGAGTTAGAAGCAGCCAAGGAAAGAGAAAAGGTTAGAGATGCTCAATACCTTGGCATGCAAGCTCAGACCAGAACTCTCCTATCTGCTGGAGCTTTTCCGATTCCCCGGTCTCGTGAGTCATCGCCAGAGGCTCGACCTGAACGTGAGCGTTCCTCCCGTCCTCCCCGTGGCCGTTCTTCCCGTCCTCCCCGTGGTCGTTCTTCCCGTCCTCCACAAGACCCTTCTGTATACCGTCTTATAGATGAAAGTTCATCAGACGGGGTGATGATGATGTTGTACAAAACACTCCTTGAGTTTTATATACTTTGAACTAGACAAATAGAACCGGTTTTGAACTAGTTGTAATAAACTTTAACTTAGTTTTGTTAGTTATATTGAACTTTAATTTGTTAGTTTTAATGTATTTTTTGAATTGTGTTGTTGTTGTTGTTGCTGTTGTTGTGTTGTTGTTGTTGTTGTTTTGGGGATTTTGTATAGAATTATATTGTATTGTTATTTAGGGATTTTGGTATGTTGACAGGTGGTGTAGCTGCCAAAACAAGCATTTTATGCCAAAATTATAACCCAGAAAATCGACCAAAGTTGGTCGCCTCCCTATTAAGAAAAAAAAGTTTCTGGAAATTAGTGACCAAGGTTGATCGCTTATGCCTAAAAAAAAATTAAAAAATTAAAGATTAGTGACCAAGGTTGGTCGCTTAAGAACCTAAATTTTTATGTTAGCGACCAACTTTGGTTGATATTATTAAATATATATATTTTAAAATAATATATATTTTAATTTACTGATCAACTTTGGTCGGTAATTTTTAAATTATAATAATTAATAAAATATCACAATTGTACTGGTGTCGTACACGCGGTTGTTAACAACTGATGAATATCATGAACATCAACGGATAGAGGTGGATAGAATCTATGTTCATTATTGATTTTTTCTTGAATATCATGAACAGTAGCTTGGAGACTATATTTCTATGCTATGATGACAAACAAGTTATGGAATCAAGAAAAAGTAATAAATTCAACCTCTTTTTTTCATTTGGAGTTGGTGGTTAGGTGTTGAGTTGAAACATCAAAAGGACCATAAATATTGTAACATGCAATTTTAGGAACACCAGTTCTGGGAGAGTGACTTCTGATTTGATTAATATGAATTTCTTATTCTTCATGAAGTGTTTACATACCATATTGGTCCCCTAAATGGTACAAATTTTCTTATGCCATTGTTTATCATATGTATAGATCATTCTCGATAGAAGCAACAAACACAAAAATATGCCAAAGGCAGTCAAACTCTACTACTACAGGTTAGATAGAAGCATTAAAACTCAAAGTATTTATGTTTTAATCATGGTTAAGTGATGCATATTCTCATTTTACCTTGTAACTATTAAAGGTTAAATTCTTTGATTTTTGTGAAAATAACGAGCCGGGATAAGTATTTATCGAATATATTTACCTTGTGTTTATACCAAATTAATCTATCTATATTATTATAAAAGCACGAATAAAATGTTGGTTTATAAAAAAATAACCTTTTAATATTAAACATAATAACTTTCAATAAAAGAAGACAAAATCGGAATTCTCGCTACTAGCCTTGTAATCCTATTAGTTTTAGGATATAATATTACACACATGATTACCTTTAGGAATCTTATAAGTATAATTATTTTCAGGCATAGATATATAATACTACATGTTAGCATGTAAACCTAATACCTTTAGGAACATGTTAGATTTTCTATTATAATTACTTTCGGGATATGGACATATTTAGCCACGTAATCCTATCACTTTTAGGATATACTTCTTAAAAAATTCCTATTACTAATTTAATTTGAAACGTATTATATTGTCCAAATTCATATAGAAACAGGAGAGTCTATATTATCAGAAATCAAAATAGCCCTAAAATATTAAACAAAAGAACTCATAGGGAAAAGACATGACTGTAATAATTATTCATATTGGACTACAATAAATTCTATATTATTTTTTTAATATTTAGGATTTTAAAATTAATACAATCTTGCCTGTTGAATTCTTATTAAAAATATATAGGAATATTTAATAAAATCAGTTTCATAAAAATCCTTCATACTGGTAATACATTACCACTCTGTAATATCCAATACCAAGAAAAAATAAAAGTGATGTTAAACGGAGTAACGGAGTGCACAAAGTATTGAATTGAGAAAAAAATCTCAACGATAATATATTATTATATTATATTGAACTGCTACTCAATAATATATATTTTTAATTAATTTTTCGCATAATGTTGAAAAATATATCCAATTATTAAAGAACAACTAAGAAAAATTTTAAGAATATAAATGTGTGAGAAAGAGAAAGAAAAAAGTTGGTAAGGGTCAATGTCACTAATGATTTTCCAAACATAAAGATCTTTTTTTATTCTTTGAAAATAAATTTATGATGGATAAAATTATAATTACGCTTAAATATTCAAAAATGAGATGAACTAACATTAAGAATCTGAATCAATAGAAAATAAATTATGTTTTTATGATAAAACCTAGTAATCAAATCTTTCAATTAATTATTTAGCAAGAGAATTCAATTAAATTATTTTGAATGCATCCTATGAGTAAAATTATTTTTCAAGTAAAAAAAATCTTAGAGTATAAATTTATTCCATAAAAAGAGTGTTAGAGATTAAAAAGTTAGATCATAAAGTAAAAAAAATAAAATAGTATAATATTAAGAAGACCATACAAGTGTTTGAGAATGCACAACCAAAGCTAAATTCTAAATAAGAATAAGTTTTTAAGACTATATTATCAAAAGTCGACTTTGGTATAGCGAAATTATCCTTTGTAAATGCTTCCGGTGGAATCGAAATAATATTCCAATGTCATGCATTGCTTGCAAATGTCAGATTAAGAGACATGATATTGTTAGATTGCTAGCAATAAGAACAAGTGGTGTACCATCAACAATTTTATTATGAGGTCGTATAACTCACTTTAGATTTGATATATCTATTCAAATAACGGAAATAACCATCACAAATATATAAAAAAACAGAGCAATAATACTAAATTTATAAGGAAAACAAAAGTGATAATATGGGATGTATTACTTTTGGTTAAGCGTCAAACGAAAAAAAATAATTGCCTAGAGTTTTAGAGATATATAGAATATCAATGAACCGTTTCGTGGAAAAGTAATTGTCACGACCCAAAACCAACCCGGTCGTGATGGCGCCCATCGTGGAACTAGACAAGCCGACACACTCCCAAACAATTCGAAATTTCATTAAAAGTAGGTAATAGCCTTTTTTAAACTGAAATTTCGTAAAAAAGATAAACTCAAAATCAAAAATGCGAAAAATGAAAGCCCGACATCGGATGTCACTAAGTCATGAGAAAATACTACAACAGTTCTGAAATATAGTAAGTCTAACATAGTCTGAGAATAGCCAAAATACACCAAAAAGGGAGATAAGGAAGGAGAAAGGCAGGACTGCGATCGCTATGCAGCTACCTCGGTATCTCCGATGAAAGTCCGCGACTGGAATAATCAACAACCGCTACCGTGGACTAAGATACATGAATCTGCACACAAGGTGCATGGGGGTAACGTGAGTACACCAACTCAGTAAGTAACATGTCCAAACTATGGACTGATAGGTAGTGACGGCCTAAACCTCAACAAATAAGCAAAATTAAACTGTGAAGTAAAGTAGGCATGCTTTCCATTCGAGTATTCAGCTCAAGAAGTACAGTAAATGCATATCTGAACAATGTAAAGTAATAAGCTCAGCATATCTCTAAGTGCCAATGCACAAAATGCATGAAAATGTATCATGTACCTCCACTCTCAAGTGCTCAACCACTCGGTACTGTATATGGCCACCTCGCCCACGGAAGATCCATCCCGAAATATATACACATTGCTGACAACAGTCGCTCAGTACTGAGGAAAGGCCATTCCAACCCTATGGAGAAGATCCATCTCTAGGTATAAATACTTCGGACAAGATCCATGCCCAGGGACGATCCATCCCTCAAAATATCATCGGCGCTCACTGGGGTGTGTTACAGACTCCGGAGGGGATCCTACAGCTGAAGCGCTATCACAATCATCAACATAACCACTGCGTCGTGCAACCCGATCCTATAACTGTCACTCATAATCAATCTCTCGGCCTCACTCAGTCATCACTCTCTAGGCTCACACACACGGTCTCACAATTCCATGAAACTAGCCCGGAACAATATATGATGTGCCAAATAATAACAACTGAGACAGAGACATGATATAATATGCATGAATAACACTGAGTACAGAATATTAATGAAACTAATGAGTTGATAGGAAGAAACGACCACTCGGGCCTCAACAATATCGACGTGAAGCCCTAACAGGATATCTAGCATGATTATAGCCCATTTACTTAATCACATGATAGAAACACGAATATCAGCAATAAAGAGTCACTAAGCGGTGCCATGGAATGACTCAGGCCACAATTCTCATGGTGCACGCCCACACACCCGACACTTGGCATGTGCGTCGCCTCAGTACTAATCACATAACACATAGCTCGGGGTTTCGAACCCTCAGAACCAAGTTGGGATTGTTACTTACCTCAATCAAGCCAAAATCCTACTCCGCGACGCCCTTGCCGCTTGATTCGACCTCCAAACGCTACGAATCTATCCAAAATCAGTATATCATCATCAATATACGCTAAAGGAATGTATTCCACATGAAAATTATCAAATTAGACCAAACATTCCCGAATTCGGTTCAAACCCGGCCCCCGGGGCCACGTATCGAAATCCGATAAAAATTACAAAACTAGAAAGCCCATTCACTCACGAATCTAACCTTACCAAATTTATCAAAATCCGACTTCGAATCGACATTCAAATTCCAAAAATTCATTTTATGAAGTTTCTACAATTTTACCCAAATTTCCACCTCGAAGTACTAATCAAATGATGAAATCAGTGATATATTCATGTATATTAACCAAATCCGAGTTAGAATCACTTACCCCGATGAATTTCTTGAAAAGATTTTGATAAATCGCTACAAACCGAGCTCCCTAGGTCCAAAATGTGAAATAATGCCCTAAACCCTGTATATATAGGGCACTCTCTTATCTCCACTATGAGGTCCGCGAAAATCCAAGCGGCGCCGCAAAAATCCAAGCTCATGCGGTCGCGACGAGATTATGCGTTCCGGGCCCGCCACCACAGCGCTCCGCAAAATCCTGCCGCGGTCCGCAAAATTCTGCTGAGGTCCGCGACTTCAAAACACCAGAAGCACATCTGAGTTCCGAAATTGCCCAGACTTGCCCAAAACTCACTCCGAAACACACTCGAGGCCTCCGAAACCTCAATCAAAGGCACCAATAAGTTATATATCAATTTACAAACTTGTTCGAATCCTCGGAACTCACAAACAACATCCAATTACCAAATTAACCTCAGATTTAAGCCTAGGAACTTCTAAACTTTCAATTTCCGCAAACGACGCTGAAACCTACCAATCTTGTCCGAATGACCTCAAATTTTGCACACACGTCACAAATGACTCTATGAACCTACTCCAACTTCCGGAATTCCATTCCGAACCTGATATCTAATTTTCCACTACCGATCAGAAATCACCAAATTTCCAATTTTGCCAATTCAAGCCTAATCCTACCACGTACCTCTAAATTACATTCCGAACACGCTCCTAAGTTCAAAATCAGCTAAAGAGCTATCCGAACCATAAAAATTCCAATCCGAGATCGTTTACTCATAAGTCAACATCCGGTTGACTTTTCCAACTTAACCTTCTAAAATAGAGACTAAGTGTCTCATTCCACTCCAAAATCACTCCAGACCCGAACCAACCATCCTGATGCAACAAAATAAAGCTGAATAACACATAAAGAAGCAAAAAATGAGAGAAACAAGGCTATAACTCTCGGAACACCGGCCAGGTCGTTACATCCCCCCCTCTTAAACAAACGTTCATCCTCGAACGAGTATAGAAACATACCTGGAGTCTCAAATAGGTATGTATATCTGCTCTGCATCTCCTGCTCGGTCTCCCCGGTGGCCTCCTCCATAGGCTGGCCTCTCCACTGCACTTTCACTGAAGCTATATCCTTTGATCTCAACTTCCGAACGTGCCGATCCAAAATAGGCACCGGCTTCACATCATAAGTCATATCACCCTCCAGCTTAACCATGCTAAAGTACAAAACATGGGACGAATCTCCAATATACTTATGGAGCATGGAAACGTGAAAGAATCTATTCAAACTTGACAAGCTGGGTGGCAAGGCAAGCTTATAAGCGACCACTCCTATTCTCTGAAGCACATCAAAAGGCCCAATGAACCGGGGGCTCAACTTACCCCTCTTCCCAAACCTCATAACACTCTTCATGGGTGATAACTTCAGCGAAACCTTCTCCCCAACCATGAAACATACATCACAGACCTTCCTGTCCGCATAGCTCTTCTGCCTAGACTGCACCGGCAAAGCCGCTCCTGAATCAATTTCACCTTATCTAAAGCATCTTGCACCAAGCCTGTACCCAAGAGTCTAGCCTCACCCGGCTCAAACCAACCTACTGGAGATCTACACCGTCTCCTATATAAAGCCTCATACAGAGCCATCTAAATACTCGACTAGTAACTTTAAACTCCACGAGCGGCAAAAACTGGTCCCATGAACCCCCAAAATCAATGACACAAGCGCGCAACAAGTCCCCCAATATCTGAATAGTGTGCTCGGACTGCTCGTCCGTCTGAGGGTGAAAACTTGTGCTCAACTCAACCTGAGTACCCAACTCCCGCTGCACGACCCTCAAAAACTGCGATGTGAACTGAGTACCTCTATCAGAAATGATGGGAACTGGGACACCATGCAGGCGAACAATCTCTTGAATATAAATTTCAGCTAACCGCTCCGAAGTGTAAGTAGTACCAACATGAATGAAGTGCGCGGACTTGGTCAGCTGATCCACAATAACCCATATAGCATCAAACTTCCTCGAAGTATGTGGGAGTCCAACTACAAAGTCCATGGTGATCCGCTCCCGCTTCCACTTCGGAATACCTAACCTCTGAAGTAATCCACCCGGTCTCTGATGCTCATACTTAACCTGCTGACAGTTGAGACACCGAGCTACAAACCCAACAATATCCTTCTTCATCCGCCTCCACCAATAGTGCTGTCCCAAATCCTGGTACATCTTTGCGGCACCCGGACGAATGGAATACCGTGAGCTGTGGGCCTCCTCAAGAATCAACTCCCGAAGCCCATCTACATTATGCACACATATCCGGCCCTGCATCCTCATCACACCGTCATCACCAATAGTCACATCCCTAGCATCACCTCGGCGGACCCTGTCCTATAGAACGAGCAAGTGTAGGTCATCATACTGACGCTCCCTGATGCGGTCATAAAGAGAAGACTTGGAGACCACGCAAGCCAATACCCGACTAGGCTCCAAAATATTCAATCTCACAAGCTGTCCCACTAAGGCCTGAACATCCAATGCCAACGGTCTCTCTGTTGCTGGAAGATATGCTAAACTCCCCAAACTCTCTGCTCGGCGACTCAACGCATTGGCCACCACATTGGCCTTCCCCGGATGGTATAGAATAATGATATCATAGTCGTTGAGAAGCTCCAACAATTTCCGCTCACTCAAATTAAGATCCTTCTGCTTGAACAGATGCTGCAGACTCTGGTGATCAGTATAAATCTCACAATGAATCCATACAAATAATGACGCCAAATCTTCAAGGCGTGAACAATGGCTGCTAACTCAAGATCATGCACCGGATAATTCTTCTCATGGGTCTTCAACTGGCGCGAGGTGTAGGCAATCACCCTACCCTCATGTATCAAAGCACAACCAATGCTTATCCTCGAGGTATCACAATACACGGTATAACAACCTGAAGCTGATGGCAAAAACAACACTAAAGTTGTGTTCAAAGCAGTCTTGAGCTTCTAAAAGCTCTCCCCACACTCATCCGACCACCTGAATGGAGAATCCTTCTGGGTCAATTTGGTCAAAGGCGAAGTAGTAGAAAAAAATCCCTCCACAAAACGACGGTAATAACCCGCCAAACCAAGGAACCTCCTAATCTCTGTAGCTGAGGATGGTCTAGGACAACTCTGCACCGCCTCTATCTTCTTCGGATCCACCTGAATACCTTCACTGGACACCACATGCCCCAAGAATGCTACCGATCCAAGCCAAAACTCACACTTGGAGAACTTTGCATAAAGCTTCTCCTCCCTCAACCTCTGTAATACAATCCTCAAATGCTGAGCATGCTCCTCCTGGCAACGAGAATACACCAAGATGTCATCAATGAACACAATAATGAAGGAGTCCAAATATGGCTAGAATACACTATTCACCAAATGCATGAACGCTGGTGGGGCATTGGTATACCCAAAAGACATCACCAAAAACTCATAATGGCCATGACGGGTCCTAAAAGCAGTCCTAGGAATATTCGAATCCCGAATCTTCAACTGATGATGCCCCGATCTCAAATCAATCTTAGAGAACACCCTCGCTCCCTGAAGCTAGTCAAAGAAATCATCAATACGAGGCAAAGGATACTTGTTCTTGACTGTTACCTTGTTCAACTGCCTGTAATCAATGCACATTCTCATGGAACCATCCTTCTTCTTCACAAATAGAACCGGTGCACCTCAAGGTGACACACTAGGCCGAATAAACCCCTTATCTAGGAGTTCCTGAAGATGTTCTTTCAATTCCTTCAACTCCGCCGGTGCCATACGATACGGTGGAATAGAAATGGGCTGAGTGCTCGGCACCAAATCAATATCCTTGTCTGGAGGCATGCCCGATAGGTCTGCAGGAAACACATATAGAAAATCACGGACCACTGGAACAGAATCAATAGTAGGAGTCTCTACACTAACATCCCTCACAAAATCCAAATAAGATACGCAACGATTCTTAACCATACGATGAGCCTTCAAGTATGAAATCACCTTACTAAGCACATAATCTATGGAACCACTCCACTCAACCCTTGGAAATCCCAGCATCACTAAGGTGACGGTTTTAGCATGACAATCTAGAACATAATGGCATGGAGATAACCAATCCATGCCCAATATAACATCAAAGTCAACCGTACTGAGCAATAATAAATCCACTCGGGTCTCCAGACCCCAATAGATACCACACATGACCTATACACACAGTCCACAATAAAAGTATCGCTCACAAGAGTAGACACATGAACAGATGTGACTAAAGACTCACGGGGAATATCCTGAAACTGAGCAAAATATGATGAACCATATGAATATGTGGAACCAGGGTCAAATAAGACTAAGGCATCTCAGTGACAGACTGAAACAATACCTGTAATCACGAAATCTGAACCCATAACATCTGGTCTAGTTGGGAGCGCATAGAAACGGGCCCGACCACCACCAGACCAACCTCCCCCTCTAGGTCGACCTCTAGCTGCCTGACCCCCACCCCTAGCTGGCTGGGCGGGTGGTGAGTACTGGAGCTGAAGTCAAGGATTGACTCCTTTGCTGAGATGAACCTCCCGTAAGGCGGGGACATAATCTTTTGATATGACCCAAATCTCCACACTCAAAGCAACCTCTCCCGAAAAATAGCGGTGGGGACTGAAGGGAGCACCGACCACCGGGATACCCACTAGAAGAACCAGGCATAGATGAACCTATAGCTGATGTTGCATGAGTCGATCTTTGAGCTGGAAGGGCACTGAGAGATGAATGGCCCTGATGGGAACTGTGAGGGCCATTGCCAGATGATCCACCACGGGGACCTGAACGAGCTAACCGAGCATGTCTGAATGGGCGGCCTCTACCGTACTGGAACTGTCCTCCAGAAGGAACACCACCAAAACTATCAGATCCCCGAGGCCTCTTAGTCTCCCTCTCAAATCGCTCCTGGAGGCGAACTGACTCTATCTCCATGGCGATGTCAACCACCTCCTCAAAAGAAGCACCAGACACCCTCTCTCTGGTCATAAGAATCCGTAGCTGATATGCGAGGCCATCCACAAACCTCCTGATCCTCTCCCTATCTGTAGGAACCAACCAAATAACATGACGGGATAGCTTTGAAAATCTCATCTCATACTGCATCACAATCATATCATCCTAACACAACTGCTAGAATTGCCTACGCAGCTCCTCTCTGCGGGACTGTGGCACATACTTCTCCAGAAAGAGAACGAAAAACTGCTGCCAGGTAAGGGGCACTGCACCAACACGCCTACGCCTCTCATAAGCCTCCCACCAAGTAAAGGTAGCTCCCGAGAACTGGAAGGTTATGAATAAGACCCCATTGGTCTCCAGAATACCAGTTGTCCGAAGAATCCGCTGACACTTGTCCAAGAAACCTTAGGCATCCTCGCCCTTTGCACCGTTGATAGTCGGAGGCTGAAGTTTACCCAACCTCTCCAACCTACGCTACTCGTTATCAGGCATCACTGGAACCACATAATCCTGAGAAGGTGTAACTAGCTGGGCTGGTGGTGCCTCCGGTGTCTGAAGTCCCTAAACAACCTGCTTGGGCGTACGGTCGGCGGGAGTCTGAGTGCCTCCCCCGACCTGAGAAGTAGCTGCAGCCATAGTAACAAAGACCGCCTGTGCAAGGCCAGTACACACTGATAAGATCTGAGCTAGGGCCTCCTTAAGGATAGGAATCACAATAGGCATTGGGGGTTCCTGAGCTGTTCCCGTCGGAGCATCTGCGGATGGGACCTGATCTGGAACAACGAGAGGGTCTATAGGTACTGGCCCAGCTGCTGCGCGGGCTGCACACTACCCCAAACACGGCCTCGACCGCAGCCTCGGCCTCTCACGGGCCTAACTGTTGGCTGGTCATCCTGTCCGGAAGCGCGGGTCCTCACCATCCGTGATAGAATGAAACAAATCGAAGTTTAGTTACTAGAATCAATGGATTCGTACGATAAGAATTCAAGAATGTGATATTTTTCTGAGGGTTCTGCAGCCCCTCGAAGATAAGTACAGGACGTCTCTGCACCGATCCACAAGACTCTACTAAACCTGCTCATGACTCGTGAGACCTATGTAACCTAGGCTCTGATACCACCTTGTTCAGCCACACCACAGTGACCCCGAAGCGATCTTCTTCTAGTTGCGGGACGAAATCCGACAGCCAATTGCTGGCTCTGAATAACCAGCCCAGCAATAAGCTCAATTCTTCCATAACATAAGGGGGTGGGCTTGCGCGCGACCGAATGACGTAGGTGCACAAGAGTACTTCGCGCCACAACCATCTCCTTTTTATAGGTTCTACGAACCGATGCCTGCTGCTTCATCTGGGAGAAAAGAATCATAGATATGCCGGTCATTAGAAGGAAGAACATGCTTCTTGAAGCCAAATAAGGGCATAAACCACTATATAGAGTCTTGAGTGCCTTCCCTCAGGGAAAGAAGCCATTGGCTGCAAGTGGATTTACAAGATCAAGCATAAAGCAGATTGCTCGGTAGATAGAATCCCAGGCTAGTATGACAGAGAATGTAGTCAAAAATGGTACGCTAAGCTCCTTGCTTCGTCGCTTCTGTTTTCAGTTATTCAAATAATGATGTTTTAAGCATCTCTATGGCGCAGCGCTGCCTAAGCGCTAATTAGCTTACGATGTATTCTCTGGCATTGATCTCCTTTCCCTCATCTCCCGGGCCTCAACCGAATTTGCTCCATTTTGCTCAATTGGGGAGCGGAGGTACCCTCTTTTATTCATCAAAGCTCATCCTAATCTCCGTCGAGATTACTGCCTTAGCCCTGTCCTATCATCTGTATAATGGAAATCGTCATTTATTGACGGATTTTTCGGGATATTTCTTTCTTAGAATTGGAAGAAAAAGATTGAAATGACTGTTCCAAATTTCACCTATACCTTTCTGCGTCCATCGTGGAACTAGGGAAGCCGACACACTCCTAAACAATTCGATATTTCATTAAAAGTAGATAACAACCTTTTTCAAACTGAAATTTTGTAAAAGAGATAAACTCAAAATAAAAAATGCAGAATATGAAAGCCCGACATCGGGTGTCACTAAGTCATGATCAAATACTACAAAAATTCTGAAATATAGTAAGACTAACATAATCTGAGAATAGCCAAAATACACAAAAAAGGAGATAAGGAATGAAAAATGCAGGAATGTGATCGTCAGGCAGCTACCTCGCTATCTTTGATGAAAGTCCGCGACTGGAATAGTCAACAGCCGCTACCGCGGCCTAAGATACCTGAATCTTCATACAAGGTGCAGGGGTTAACGTGAGTACACCAACTCAGTAAGTAACAAGTCCAAACTATGGACAAATAGGTAGTGACGGCCTAAACCTCAACAAATAAGTAGAATTAATCTATGCAGTAAAGTAGGCATGCTTTCCATTCGAGTATTCAGCTCAAGAAGTATAGTAAATGCATATCTGAACAATATAAAGTAATAAGATCAACATATCTCTAAGTGCCAATGCACAGAATGCATGAAAATGTACCATGTACCTCCACTCTCATGTGCTCAACCACTCGGTACTGTATATGGCCACCCGACCCAGGGAATATCCATCCCGGAATATATACACATCGCTGACAAAAATCGCTCAGTACCAAGGAAAGGCCATTCCAGCCCTATGGAGAAGATCCATCTCCAGGTATAAATATTTCGAACAAGATCCATGCCCAGGGAAGATCCATCCCTCAAAATATCATCAGCGCTCACTAGGGGTGTGTTACAGACTCCGGAGGGGCTCCTACAGCCCAAGCGTTATCATAATCATCAGCATAACCACTGCAGCGTGCAGCCCGATCCCATAACTACCACTCATAATAGGCTCTCGGCCTCACTCAGTCATCACTCTTCAGTATCACACACATGAGCTCACAATGCCATGAAACTAGCCCGAAACAATGATATGATGTGCCAAATAATAACAACTGAGACTGAGACATGATATGATATGCATGAATAAGACTGAGTACAGAATATCAATGAAACTAATGAGATGACAGCAAGAAACGACCACTTGGGTCTCAACAGTATCGACGTGAAGCCCTAACAGGATATCTAGCATGATTTACAGCCCATTTACTTAATCACATGATAGAAACATGGATATCAGCAAGAAAGACTCACTAAGTGGTGCCATGGAATGACCTAGGCCACAATTCTCACGGTTCACGCCCACACGCCCGTCACTTGGCATGTGAGTCGCCTCAATACTAATCACATAACATATAGCTCGGGGTTTCGAACCCTCAGAACCAAGTTTGGGAGCGTTACTTACCTCAATCAAGCAAAAATCCTACTCCGCGACGCCCTTGCTGCCCGACTCAGCCTCCAAACGCTCCTAATCTATCCAAAATCAGTATATCATCATCAATATACACTAAAGGAATGAATTCTACATGAAAATTATAAAATTCTACCAAAAATCCCGAATTTGGTTCAAACCCGGCCCCCGCGCCCACGTTTCGAGATCCGATAAAATTACAAAACTAGAAAGCCCATTCACTCACGAGTCTAACCATATCAAATTTATCAAAATCCGAGTTCGAATCGACATTCAAATTCCAAAAATTATTTTATGAAGTTTCTACAATTTTCCCTAAATTTCCACCTCAAAGTACTAATCAAATGATGAAATCAGTGATATATTCATGTATATTAACCAAATCCAAGTTATAATCACTTACCTCGATGAATTTCTTGAAAAAACTTTGAAAAATCGCCACAAACCGAGCTCCGTAGGTCCAAAATATGAAATAATGCCCTAAACCCTGTATATACAGGGCACCCTCTGATCTCCACTATGCGGTCCGTGAGAATCCAAGCTCCTGCGGTCGCGACCAAAATTATGCAGTTCGCACCCGCCACCACCGCGGTCCTCAAAATTCTGCTGAGGTCCGCGACTTCAAAACATCATAAGCACATCTGAGTTCTGGAATTGCCCAGACTTACCCAAAACTCACCCCGAAACACACCCGAGGCCTTCGGAACCTCAACCAAAGGCACTAATAAGCTATATATAAATTTACGAACTTGGTCGAATCCTCGGAACTCACAAACAACATCCAATTACCAAATTAACCTCGGATTCAAGCCTAGGAACTTCTAAACTCCCACTTTTCGCAAACAATGCCGAAACCTACCAACCTCGTCTGAATGAACTCAAGTTTTGCACACACGTCAAAAATGACTCTACGAACCTACTCTAACTTCCAAAATTTCATTCCGACCCCGATATCTAATTTTTCACTGCTGACCGGAAATCACCAAATTTCCAATTTCGCCAATTCAAGCATAATCCTATCACGGACCTCCAAATTACATTTCAAACACGCTTCTATGTCCAAAATCACCTAATAGAGCTATCTGAACCATAAAAATCCTAATCCGAGATCGTTTACTCATAAGTCAACATCCGGTTGACTTTTCCAACTTAACTTTCTAAAATAGAGACTAAGTGTGTCATTCCACTCCAAAACCACTCCATACCCAAATCAACCAACCCGATGCAACAAAATAAAGCTGAATAACACATAAACATGCAAAAAATAGGGGAAACGAGACTATAACTCTCGGAACGACCAACCGGGTCGTTGCAGTAATAGTTTGGGAGGTGATTTCTGTCAAGTACTATCAGTAGTTCCAAAATTGACGAAAAACAAAAACTATAAAAGCTAGCTTTCCAAAATCATACTTATGGCCTCAAATGAAAAATATTCAAATGAGAAGAAATATAAAAGTAAAAACATATCCATCATTCAGTGACTTCTTACTTCGTGTTGGAAACGAAGAACAACATCCAATAAAAGATGATTTAGTTATTCTAAAACACTTGGTGATCAACCTCAATGGTAATAGTAGTGCATTTAATAAGGAAAATATTTTCATCTTTAGATTAAAACGCAACTTGTGCAAATTACATAATAGAAATTAAAGAGCTATCTTAGCTAGAAAAAATGAATATGTTGATGAACTAAATAAAAGGCTGATGGCTAAGTCTTATGGTAAAAATAAAATATTTTTCAGTTTTGACTCAGCAGAAGATGATACCAACAATTACTACCAAGAAGAATTCTTAAATACTTTAATACCAAATGACCTTCTACTGTACATGTTTGTTGTCAAGTTCATTAATATATATATATATATATATATATATATATATATATATATATATTAAAATCGATCTTCCATTACATATAAGTTGATTTGAAAAAAAAATGTCCGTCATGCTACTAAAAACTTAGATCTGCAGAACAAATTATGTCATAGTACACATATGGTGTATAAAAGTTTCTACAATAACGTCACATATGCAGAACTTATGATATCGGTCAATGTGATTCTAAGTATGTGTTTATCCCCGAATTCAACTTTCGCCTTCCGAAACTAAAAAATATCCTTTTAAATTTGTGTGAAAATAATTTTCAGTATGTTTATGTTTGTAGTTATAATAAATAAAGCACAATGACAAACATCCTAAATAATTGACTATATTTACAATGATATATATTCTTACGCAAATAACTATATCTTGCACTTTCAAGAGAGACATCAAAATCGACAACAAGAATTCTGGTCATTGCAGAGAAACCAAAGCATTAAAAGATACACAAAATAAACATTGTCTATAAATAAATATTTGGCAAGATACCATCAAAATAGATACCTTTAAACTACAATACATAATTATCTACTTAACATGACTAAAATTGATCAGTTCTGATGATGTCATTTTCTTTTTTTATATTCACGTATTATGCTAATGTAATAATATTTTTCGGCATTTAAATTATTATTGTATTATTATATATAAAGTTTCTTTCATTAATTAAAGTTTATTATTCCTTCATACAAATAAATATTTAAACCATCATGTGACATCATTAACGTGCAATGCACGTTTATAGATACTAGTGAATATAAAACATGCATGCGTCCTTCATACACATTTATCATGCGCTAAAGAACTATCACTACCATCACCAACCATCTCAACCAATCATCACCATCAGCCACCGTGCCAACCATGGTGCTTGTTCAACAGTTACTAGCTTTTAGTGCATGTAAAGTAAATTTTAACAACACCATCTAAATTAAGATTTTTCCTAATTTTTTGAATTGTAATATATAATATTTTCTTATTTATTTATTTTAAACTTGTACACATCCAAATATTGAGAAAATTGATGGTCTTAATTAATTTTCCTGCATTTATTTAAAAATCTTACATATTCAAATTCAAATATTTTAATAAATAAAAAAAAGAAGTAATATTCCTAGTAGCGTTTATATGCTTCTAGGCACTCAGCTGTCATCCACCGCTCAAGTCTCAAATATTTCATCTCACAGTACTTGTCCTTCCGTATCACACATATAAGGGCATCATATTAGATACTTCTTGTATCATTTGACATCTCACGTCAGATCAAGTCATAGTAGCAAATCAGATTTTGTGGGCTAGTTACTTGACAATATCCTTATATGTTAGTGTGACGACCCCGACGATCGTATTGAGAGTTATAGCCCTGATCCCCTATTTATTTCTTGCCCGTATCTATTTTCTGCTATTCTGACTTTCCGGGAGGATTCGTTTTAGGTTTATGAAGCGAATTGAGACACTTAGTTTCTTAATTGGAAACTTAAGTTGGAAAAGTCGACCGGATGTCGACTTGTGTGTAGACAACCTCAGATTTGAATTTTGATGGTTCCATTAGCTGTGTAAGGTGATTTTGGACTTAGGAGCGCGTACAGAATATGATTTGGAGGTCCGTAGTAGAACTAGACTTGAATTGGCGAAACTTGGAATTTTGGCAATTTTGGTCGGCAATGGAATTTTTGATATGGGGTTCGGATTGGATTTTCGGAAGTTGGAGTAGGTTCGTGGTGCATTTTTGACTTGTGTGTAAAATTTGAGGTCATTCGGACTAGATTTCATATGTTTCGACGTCGTTTGTATAATATAGGAATTTCAAATTTCATTAGGCTTGGATCCGTGTGAAATTGTTGTTTTGATGTTATTTTGAGTGATTCGAAGGTTTTACTAAGTTTGTGCGGTGTTTTAGGATTGGTTGGTATGTTTGGTTGATGTCCCGGGGGACTCGGGAGAGTTTTGGGTGCTTAACGGATGGAAGTGAGGCTTGGGTCGCAGGTGCGCCTTTTGGACTGAAAGTCAGTGGTCGCAGATGCGACGAGAGGGCCGCAGAAATAGAGCCGCATCTGCGGAAGGGTAGTCGCATCTGCGGATTGGAGAAGAGACTAAGGTTCCGCAGAAGCGGACTAGTGATCACAGAAGCGCATCCGCGGATGCAGATCTACGTGCGCAGGTGCGAAGCCTGGATTTTTAATGAAAATCCGCAGGTGCGGAGTCCTAGCCGCAGAAGCGGTACCGCATCTGCGGTTCTGGGCTCACAGAAGCGAGTTCGCTGGTCAGAAAAGAGAGAGTTCGAGGGTTTGAAATTCATTCTTCATTTTTGGATTTGGGAGCTCGGAAATTGGCGATTCTTTGAGGGTTTTTCGGAGAGAACTTTGGGGGTAACAATCCCTAACTCGATTTTGGTTATATTTCATTAATCTATTTTTGCATTCTTCATTTAATTAAGGGATTTGAGTGAGAAATGGGGAAAAGGTTCCCCAAATTAAATTATGAGTTTTGAGTGGGATTTAGGCATCAGATTTGGATAATTTTTGTACGAGTGAACTCATGAGTGAATGAGTGTTCATATTTGGTAACTTTTACCCGATTCTGAGACGTGGGCCCGGGGAGGCGTTTTGAGCGATTTTCCCATTTCTTGCTTTAACTTTTCTTCCGTTCACTAGATTAGTTTCTTGTAGTTATATTTATGTTATGTAATTGGTTTTAGCTAGATTTGGACCATTCAGAGTCGATATTCGTGGAAAGAGCATTATTTCGGATTGATTTGAGCTTGGTTCAAGGTAAGTGACTTGCCTAACCTTCTGAGGGAGAACTCCCCTTAGGATTGGTATTGTTTTGATATATGAGTGCCCTGTACGTGAGGTGACGAGTATGTACACGGGCTAATTGTTGTGAAACCCAATTTTCATAAATAATAACTTGTCCTTTCTCTTATTTGAACTTATTAACATGTGTAGTATCTTGTTAGACTAAGACAACATGCCTACTTGCCTTAATTGTTTACATGGACTACGTGCAACATGTTTAGCGATTTTACCTGTCTTTCCTAAACTTGTACTTAGGTTAAATTGTAAGATTTCGTATCGTAACTGTGGAATTCTGTTGTTTGGCTGCATATTTATTTTGGAACTACGGAAAGGTATTACGGGAGATCCCTATGTACTGTATATTTACTTTGGGACTATGGAACGGTATTCCGGGAGATTCCCTATACTTCATATTTACTTTGGGACTACGGAACGGTATTCCAGAAAATCCCCTGCCTTGCATATCTACGTTGGGACTACGGAACGGTATTCCGGGATCCTCTTGCACATTTACGTTTGGTACTACGAGACGGTATCTCAGAAGATCCCCTGTTGTATTGTCGTGTACTGAGTTGTTATTTTTCCATGATTTTCTCCTTGCTACATTTCAGTCTTATTACTGTGATATTTCATTTTTTCTTTGCCTTATATTATATATATATATATATATATATATATATATATATATATATATGTATATTCCAGTAGGGCCCTAACCTGACCTCGTCACTACTCGACCGAGGTTAGGCTTGGCACTTACTGGGTACCATTTTGATATACTCACGCCCTTTCCTGCACATGTTTTTCGTGTGCAGATCCAGGTACATCTTACCCGCCGCATCGTTAGCGCAGTCGTTGCAGCTTACTAGAGACTTCAAGGTACATCTGCCCGCGTCCGCAGATCCTCGGAGTTCCCCTCTATCCCTGATGTTGTTTTCCTCCTTTATTTCTTTCAGACACTATGTATAGAAAATAGTTGGACAAACTTCGTAGAGCTTGTGACTCGTGACTACCGGGTTTTGGGAATGTTGTTTATATTCGAATGCTGGCTTACTTGTACATGACGAACAATATTTTTACCAGTATATAATATCTATTGAAGATTAGTTGTCAATTACTGCTTTATTTTCGTTATTTCAAAATTGTTAGGCTTACCTAGTCGTTGTGACTAGGTGTCGTCACGACGTCTTACAGAGGGAGAAATGGGTCATGACGGTTAGTGTTTGTATACTTTTTTCATTATTAGCACATATCATTATAGGAGGATTGAAGAATTCGAATTTATTTATGGGTTATAAATCATAATTCTATTTGTATAGTGGCTTTCGAATAAATTATTTATGTCACGCCTTGAACCTAGAGGGGCGAGACCGGCACCCAGTGCCACACCTAACCTAGCGTACCAACTTGTGACTGAGGGAATGTGAACACATAATGTCATACTTTGGCCGTTGGGCCACATTGCAAGAAAATTTGCGAAGGAAAATATAAAACTGAACGGAAACTAGCGCTGACTAAATATCAATATAAAGCTGGGATGACAAGGCCGTCATAACTATTACCGATGACAAACCAACAAAATATACATACAAGGCCTACAAACCCAACATAATGCACTAACTGAAAGGGTATGTCTACAAGCCTCTACTGATGGATGTATTGTGATCAGAACAGGGCTCCGACCTACCCATTAACATATATACATATATACACAAGATGTACACAAAACTCTAGACCCGGCAACTCCGAAGGACGTGGAGCTTACTGATCAAGCTGAACTCGGGCAACACCTACTGAGAAGGTCTACCCGTCTGTCTGTCTGAACCTGCACGCATGAAATGCAATGTCCCCAGAAAAGGGACGTTAGTACGAAATAATGTACCGAGTATGTAAGGCAATAAAATAGCTGAAAACTGAAACTGAATTGATAATATAATAACTGAAAGTACTAGGAGTCAAAGATGATCTGGAGATATACTTACCTGTTGATACTGACTGAACTTTCTCAATATAGTAAATGTCCAGCCCTATAAGGCTCGGAACTTGTAACGACTCTGCTATAGTAAGCTCGCTCATAGATGCTCGGCCATAGTACGCTCTATATCTCGGACATTATGGGCTCGCTCATAGGCGCTCGGCCATAGTAGGATTGGTATATAACTTACCATCTGATCTGAGGTTGCCCAACAGGGGCCTGCCCAGTGATTATAGCTCGATGGTGGTGAAAATACTGTAATACTGTATATATAGACCCTCTGCTCTCTTGACTGGAAGAAGATAATACTCAATTGAATATAAAGTCGCGATAAGGGAGAATACTGTAACTTATGAGACTAGGATAATGTATATAAATTCGGGAGTATGAATTTCTCTTTATGCCTCGTTATCAAACACATGTAGTTAAGAGATCATGCCAAAATGAAGTAAGGGATTAGCCTTAACATACCTTATCACAATCTTTCCAGTCACCAAGTTGAACTCGCCTCTTTTCACCGTAGTCTACAACAATGATAATAATACTTATCATTAAGTTACGAAAGGTACAACTATCGCACAATTAACGACACACTTATTTTGTATTAAAACGGGTAACATCTCCCGTATAATCCAAATGAAGGAAGGGCCTAGACTTAACATACCTTATCAAAATCTTTCCAATCACCAAGTTGAACTCGCCTCTTCGCACCTTAATCTACAACAACAATAATAATACTATCATTAAGTTACGAAAGGTAAAACTATCACACAATGAACGACAAGCTTGTTTTGTAATAAAACGGGCAACATCTCCCTATAATCCTTACTTCCTCCAAGTTCAAGATAACACCAACAACAGAAGAACACAAAAATAAAACATATATACATTATTTTCCAATCTTATATACACCACAAAATATTACAAAACAGCCCAACACACCCCAATCTCTTCATATAAAAACGACCATCGTAGTAGCATCAAACAACCCGAAAATGTTATGACGAACGACCATCCCACCACCTTGAATTTATTTGGTGTTTATACACACCATTCCTCCTCCAAAACTTCACAAAATAGTAGTAAAATACGCAGCCCAACAGCAACACAAAACAGTCAACAAAACAGTCCGCTACAAGTGCATAACTCGAACTCACGGCTTCCGATCATCGTCCCATGAGTTCTTACAAATATAAAACGACTTACCGTGAATTTACATCAGAAAAAAAGGATGAAATAGAGAATTAAATTTACCTAATTTATTGGATAACTCAGCTCTTATCTTGGTTCTTCAAACTCTAGGTTTTACCTCCAATTAGAACTTGAAAGGGAGAGAAAATCAATTAGGGTTTGTGAAATTTTTTTGGGAGGATGTTTGCAAGGGTTTAGGTCTGGTTAATTGTGGTATTTTATGAGTTTTATATTGAGGGAGATAATCCCTTAAATGGGCTCTTTGTCGACTTGAAATAGCCTCCTTTTGGACTCTCATTTAAGCAAGTAGGTGACACACCTACTTGTCACTTAGCAGCCTGCGCAGTCTCGCAAATACACATATATCTCTATACTCTTATGTCGTATTGAAAATAGTTTAATGTATTAGAAAATAGACTCATAGATCTTCAATTTTATGTGTGGAACACCCCATAACTATAAGTATATTGGGATGAAATAGTATTTACATTTTACCCAAAATTTCAGTAAAACTTATGAACGTAACTTGTGATGACTTTCGTCGACTTTTGTTCCACAACTTGCTTGACTTCAAAACATAATACACGACTAACATACGACTAACATAACTCATAACATAACCTAATTATCATGTTAAGCACCCTAGTCTCACCCCAAAAGTACTTGTTATAGCATTCCCAACTTGTCGACTTTCGATGAAACATTGTTTTCTTCAATTCCTTTAGCTTCTGAACCTTCCAACCCTCTTTGTACTTGTTGTTAATGATCTTCAATATTTGTAACCTCCGAGATAACATGATTAACTTAATTTATATATTTTCAAATATTATCTCATTTTTTTCCTACATTAGTTTTCTTACGACGCACTTTTACGTACGAAAATATAGGGTGTAACATCATTCCCCCCTTGGGAACATTTGTCCTCGAATGTTTACTCTTAGAGACTTTGGAAAATTTTTTCTAGAGTCTCTTCCGTACACTAGACTAAAACCAACCTACACGCAACCAGAAATCATACTATGCAAGCCACACATGGCCAATGTTTATAAATAGCAACACTTTGCCTTACACAGCCGTAAATCATAAATACTGAAAGTCAAAAAATAAGAGCTTACCCGGTGACCTACTAGCTTGAATAGAGATGTGCTATAGCATCGCATCTTGATCCATATCTTCAGTTTGAAATAGGTGGGGGTATTTAGACTTTATTTCTTCCTCCGCTTCCCACGTCATCTCTTCCATATTATTGCTTCTGCATAAAACCTTAACGGAGGCTACCTCCTTATTTTGTAGTTTGCGGATTTGTCGGTCTAGGATGGAAACTGGAATTTCCTCGTATGACAAGTCCTCCTTAAATTGTTCATCATCCGTGGGCACCACTCGGGTAGGATCGCCAATGCACTTCTGTAGCATAGATACGTGAAAAACCGTATGGACAAACTCCAATTCTGAGAGAAATTCTAACTCATAAGCTACTTGGCCCACTCTCCGAATGATCCTATAAGGACCAATATACTGTGGGCTAAGCTTGAATTTCTTGACAAACCTCATCACGCCCTTCATAGGTGATAGCTTTAAGAATACACAGTCATTAACTCCGAACTGTAAGTCTCGTTGCCGCACGTCAGAATATGAATTCTGACGACTCGGAGCTGCCAACAGTCGCTCCCAGATAAGCTTTACTTTCTCTACGGCCTGCTGAACTAAGTCTGTCTCGTGTAAGCCAAATTCTCCAACATCAAACCACCCTATAAGAGATCTTCACTTACACCCATACAAAGCCTCGTACAGAGCCATCTGGATACTGGTTTGATAACTATTATTATATGCAAACTCGATAAGAGGTAGATGTTCATCCCAACTTCTTTTAAAATCCAACACACATGCTCATAACATATCCTTGAGTGTCTGAATTGTGCGCTCGGCTTGTCCATCAGTATATGGATAGAAAGTTGTGTTGAGATTCACCTGAGTCCCTAGACCTCTCTAAAATGACCTCCAAAAATATGCTGTAAACTGGGCCCCACGATCAGATATAATAGATTCTGGTACTCCGTGTAGCCGCAATATCTCCTTAATATATAACTTTGCATAATCTTCTGCTTTATATGTAGATCTGACCGGTAGGAAATGAGCTGATTTTGTGATCCTATCGACTATCACCCATATAGAATTGAATTTACGATGAGAATGAGGTAAACCCATGATAAAGTCCATGTTTATCGCCTCTCATTTCCACGTAGGGATCTCTATAGTTTGCATTAGCCCTCCGGGCTTCTGGTGCTCTACCTTCACCTGCTGGAAACTAGGACATTGGGCGACAAACTCAGCAATGTTCTTCTTCATATCGTTCCACCAATACACGTCCTTAATGTCATGATACATCTTCATCGACCCAGGATGAATGGAGTACCACGAATAACGTGTCTCTGACATAATCCTGTCTCGTAGCCCTACTACATCTAGAACACACAGACGACCCTTGTATCTGAGAACACCATCTCCCTTGATCTCTAACAACAACTTCTTCTACTGCGGAACTCGCTCTCTCAACTCGACCAACTTTGGGTCCTCGTACTATCTTTCCTTGGCTTCAGCTATGAGAGATGATTTTACAGTGTTTTGGAGTACAACTCCACCATCGTCAGAATCTACTAACCGAACCCCCAAACAAGTCAATTGATTAATCTCTCTAGGTAATTTTCTTTTCTCGGCCTCTACATGTGCTAAGCTACCCATAGATCGACGACTTAAGGCATCTGCTAAAACATTAGCTTTCCCTGGATGGTAGAGAATGTTAACATCGTAATCTTTCAATAACTCAAACCATCACCTTTGTCGCAAATTCAACTCTTTTTGCTTGAAGATATATTGCATGCTTTTATGATCTGTAAATACATCAACATGAACACCATATAAATAATGCCACCATATCTTAAGTGCATGGACAACTACAACTAACTCGAGGTCGTGGGTCGGATGATTCCTCCCGTGCTTCCTCAACTGCCTTGAAGCATACACAATTACCTTCACATGTTGCATTATGACACATCCTAACCCGACACCTGAGGCATCCCAATACACGACATAACCCTCTGGACCCTCTGTAAGTGTTAGAAATGACGTTGAGGTCAACATGTTCTTAAGCTCTAGGAAACTCCTCTCGCAAGCCTCCGTCCACTGAAACTTAATTTCTTTTTGCGTCAACTTCGTCAATGGTGCCGACAGGGAAGAAAAACCCTCTACGAACCTTAGGTAGTATCCTGCTAAGCCTAGAAAGCTACAAACCTTTGTCGAAGTGGTAGGTCTAGGCCAATGCCTCAATCTTCTAAGTGTTTACCTTTATACCTTCATCGGATACAATATGCCCCAAGAATGCTACAAACTTCAAATAGAACTCACATTTAGAAAACTTAGCATAAAACTTACGATCACAGAGGGTTTGGAGTACCACTCGCAGGTGGTCCGCATGCTCATCCTCTGAACGTGAATAAACCAGAATATCATCAATAAATGCTATCACGAACATATCTAAAAATGGACGAAATAGGATATTCATCATGTCCATAAATACGGCGGGTGCATTCGTCAACCCGAAGGACATCACAAGGAACTCGAAGTGGCCATATCGGGTCCTGAAGGCTGTCTTGGGAATATCTTTCTCCCGAACTTTGACCTGGTGGTACCCTGACCTCAAATCTATCTTTGAAAATCATCTAGCCCCCTGCAACTGATCAAACAAGTCATCGATCCTTGGAAGTGGATACATATTTTTAATAGTTACCTTGTTCAGCTACCTATAATCGATACACATCCTTAGCGAGCCGACTTTCTTCTGCAAAAATAGTACCGGTGCACCCCAAGGTGACGTACTGGGCCTGATGAAACCTTTATCCAACAAATCTTTTAACTACTCCTTTAACTCCTTCAATTCGGCAGGTGCCATTCTATACGGAGGGATGGATATTGGTTGAGTTCTTGGAAGCAAATCGATGCTAAAATCAATCTCTCGCTCTGGAGGAATACCTGGAATTCATCTGGAAACACATATGCGTACTCTTTGACTACTGGAATAGACTGAAGTGTAGGTATCTCAGCATCTGCATCTCTAACTCGCATAATATGATAAATGCGCCTTTTTTGCGATCATTTTCCTCGCCTTCAGATAGGAAATAAACTTATCTATGGGTGTCGCTGTATTACCTACCCATTCAAGGACTGGCTCACCCGGAAAATGAAATTTAGCTGCCTTTGCTCGATAATAAACTATGGCATAGCAAGCTGCCAACTAGTTCATGCCCATGATAGCATCAAAATCCAACGTCTCTAGCTCAACTAGGTCGGCTGAGGTATGACGACTACAAACTGTCACCGTACAACCTCGGTAAACTAATCTAGCAATAATCGGTTCTCCAACTGGTGTAGATACCGCAAAAGGATCACTTAGTATTTCAGGCACTAAACCAAGCTTCCCCACGGCAAATGGGGTAATATACAATAAAGTAGATCCTGGGTCTATCAAGGCATAAGCATCGTGAGAGAAAATGGTCAATATACCCATCACAAAGTCCGGTGAAGACTCCTGGTCCTGTTGACCCGCTAAGGCATAGATACGGTTCTGGTTACCACCCGAACTGGAACCTCTACCTCTGCCTCGACCTCTACCAGCCGAAGACTGAGGCTCACGCCCTGAAGGATGCACAGACATAGATGATCCTGTTGCTAAACTCACTGGTTGTGCCATACCCCTAGAATCTCTATTTAGGAAACATCGAATCATATGACCCGGACGCCGACATGATAACAAGCATCGAAACGGCTCGGCATTGGTCCAAGTGTCCTCTACCACAGACGTCACACCGCAATGAAAATGACCATGTCTGTTATGAACCTCGTTGTCTCTGCAAACCTGACGCCTCTGAGCTCTCACCTGATCCTAACTGAGTATAGCGGTCATACATGTAACCTTGTACCTGAGATGGCAGAGGCCTAGTTAGCTGTCCAAAGTACTAGGGCCTATAACTACCCTGAGACTGCTCCTGAGACCTGCGAATCTCATCCTCTTATGCTGCCCTTTCTCAGTCCTCTCTGTACCCTGTTGTCGATGCCTACCCCTTTATATATTTTGGGTGAATGCCCGAATCCAGGAGATATCCCTACTATCCTACAATACAGCGATGGCACATGCCTCGGTCAACTCTGGGGCCAACCCAGATATGGATGGTGCATATCTGGACAATGAGTCAAAACAGAGACTATACTCTCGAACACTCACATTGCCCTGCTTGAGGGCTATAAACTGATCGACTCGAGCGTGTCGGATCTCCCGCGCTAAGTACTAGTCAAGGAAGGCATCTAAAAAATTCTCCCAAACAGCTAGAGGTGCATCACATCCCCTGGACCTCTCTCATCCCTCGTACCAAAGGATGGCTATATCTCGGAGTCAAAAAGCTGCTAACTCAACTCCCTTTTTCTCCGTGGCATGCATAACCCAAAAGATCCTGTGAAGATGATCTATGAAATCCTACAGGTCCTCCCTCTGATCTGTCCTTGTGAACTCTAGGGGACTCAAAGAAATAAACACTCGGACCCTTGAACTACCAGGCCCCTTAGAAGATCCTGCACTAGCTGCTGCCCTAGCCTGTTGCTGGGTAGCTACCAACTGTGTCAACAACTGCACCACACTCCTCAAGTCCTGATCTGATGGAAGTGGAGGGGGAACTGGATGTGCGGTATCCCTAGAAATATCCTCGGGTGGTGGAGGAGCCGGTATTTTCTGAGTATGGGTCTCGCTCTGGGCCTCAAGCTGGGCCCCATCTATTGGGGGTACCCTGCTAGTCCCTCACCTGCTGCTACATCTCTCCTCTGGCTAGCCATAGTCTTCTTAGTCACCATCATCTATGTATGCAAACACCAACACACAAGTTTAACTCAAATTTCTTATAACTCAGTTCTACAGAACTGTTTAGATTTGAAAGAAGGGTAACCAACTCCTAAATGCCCTTAGTTACCTTCTTATATAATGCGGTGCACACCACATCTATAAACAAGACCTTATAGACACGGCTTGTAGACTACCTAGCACAGAACTGCTCTGATACCAAGTATGTCAATCCCCCAAACCTGGGGGGAGATACCTACACCCAGTGCCTCACCTAACCTAGCACACTAACTTGCGGCTGAGGGACTATGAACATATAATGTCATACTTTGGCTATGGGGTCACATTGCAAGACAATTTGCGAAGGAAAATATAAAACTGAACGGAAACTAGCACTGACTAAACATCAATATAAAGCTGGGCCGACAAGGCCGTCATAACTATTACAGCTGACAAACCAACAAAATATACATACAAGACCTACGAACCCAACATACTGCACTAACTTACAAGATATGTCTACAACCCTCTACTGATGGATGTACTGTGGTCGGAACAGGGCCCCGACCTACCCATAACATATATACATATAGACAAGATATATATAAAGCTCTAGACCCGGCAAATCCAAAGGACTTGGAGCTTACCGATCAAGCTGAACTCGGGCAACACCTACTGAGGAGGTCTACCCGTTTGTCTGTCTGAACCTGCACGCATGAAATGCAGCGTCCCCAGAAAAGGGACGTCAATACGAAATAATGTACCGAGTATGTAAGGCAATAAAATAACTGAAAGATGAAACTGAACTAATAATAGAATAACTGAAAGTACTGGGAGTCAAAGATGATCTGGAGATATACTTACATGCTGGTACTGATTGAACTCTCTCAATATAGTAAATGTCCGGCCCTATAAGGCTCGGAATGTGTAACTGCTCTGCCGTAGTAGGATCGCTCATAGGCGCTCGGCCATACTAGGCTCTGTATCTCGGCCATTCTGGGCTTGCTCATAGGTGCTCGACCATAGTAGGCTTGGTATATAACTTACCATCTGATCATAGGTTGCCCAATAGGGGCCTACCCACCGATTATAGCTCGATGTTGGTAAAAATACTGTAATATTGTATATATATAGACCCTCTGCTCTATTGACTGGAAGAAGACAATAATCAATTGAATATAAAGTCACAATAAGGGAGAATACTATAACTTATGAGACTAGGATAATGTATATAAATTCGGGAGTATGAACTTCTTTTTATGTCTCCTTATCAAACACATGTAGTTAAGAGATCATGCCAAAATGAAGGAAGGGCTTAGCCTTAACATATCTTATCACAATCTTTACAGTCACCAAGTTGAACTCGCCTCTTCGCACCTTAATCTACAACAATGATAATAATATTATCATTAAGTTACGGAAGGTACAACTCTTGCACAACGAACGACAAGCTTATTTTGTATTAAAACGGGCAGTATATCCCGTATAATCCAAATGAAGGAAGGTTTTAGACTTAACATACCTTATCACAATATTTCCAATCACCAAGTTGAACTTTCCTCTTCTCACCTTAATCTACAACATTGATAATACTATCATTAAGTTACGAAAGATACAACTATTGCACAACGAACGACAAGCTTATTTTGTATTAAAACGGGCATCATCTCCCTATAATCCTTACTTCCTCCAAGTTCAATATAACACAAAAAACACAAGAACACAACAACAATAATATATATATATTATTTTCCAATCTTATATACACCACAACATACTACAAAACAACCCAACACACCCCAATCTCTTCATACACAAAACGACCACCGTAGTAGCGTCAAACAACCCGAAAATGTTACGACGAACGACCAGACCACCACCCTAAATTTATGTGGTGTTTCTCCACATCATTCCTCCTCCAAAAATCCACAAAACAGTAGTAAAACACGCAGCCCAACAGCAACACAAAACAGTCCACAAAACAGTCCGCTACAAGTGAATAACTCAAACTCACGACTTCCAATCACCGTCCTGTGAGTTCTTACAAATATAAAATGAATTACCATGAATTTAAAACAGAAAAAAATGGATGAAAGAGAGTATTAAACTTACCTTATTTTTTGGATAACTCAGCTCCTATCTTGGTTCTTTAAACTCTAGGTTTTACCTCCAATTAGAACTTGAATGGGAGAGAAAATCAATTAGGGTTTGTGTGAAATTTTTGGGAGGATATTTGCAGGGGTTTAGGTCTGGTTAATTGTGGTATTTTATGAGTGTTATATTACATAATAGAATCCCTTAAATGTGCTCTTTGGCCGACCCAAAATAACCTCTTTTTGGACTCTCATTTAAGCAAGTAGGTGACACACCTACTTGTCACCTAGCAACCTGCACAGTCTCGCAAAAATGCATATATATCTTTACTCCAATGTCGTATTGACAAACGGTTTAATGAGTTAGAAAATAGACTCATAGATCTTCAATTTGATGGGTGGAACACCCCATAACTCTAAGTATATTGGGAGAAATAGCAGTTACATTTGACCCAAATCTTTAGTAAAACTTATGAATGTAACTTGTGATGACTTTCATCGACTTTTGTTCCACAACTTGCTTGTCTTCAAAACATAACACACGACTAACATACAACTAACATAAATCATAACATAACCTCCTTATCATGTTAAGTACCCTAGTCTCACCCCAAAAGTACATGTGATAATATTCCCAACTTGTCTACTTTCGACGAAACATTATTTTCTTCAATTCCTTTAGCTTCTGAACCTTCCAACCTATCTTCAATATTTGTAACCTCCGAGGTAACATGATTAACTTACTTTATATACTTTCAAATATTGTCTCATTTTTGGTCATAAATTAGTTTGCTTACGTACGAAAATATAGAGCGTAACAGTTTATATATAAAGTGAACTTTTAACACTAATATATGGTTTAGACCGAACTCAATAACTTCGATTACAACCTCGTCGATTGACTAAGTAGCTGCAAAATTGTTGAAATAGATGTAACAATTGGGGTTTGTATTTGCATTTGTTTGTTCCTTCTTTTGTTCCTCTTTTTTCTCTTTTTGGCTATTAATATATCCTACGCAAAAGGACAGTTTTGCATTCACACGGTGTTCGGAGAAAGATCGAATCTCAAGGAATAGAGTGTAGTCAGTCCACCTTGACACAAGTATCAATTGCTATTCCACGGCTCGAACATGTGACATACTAGTTATACGAAAATAACTTTATCGTTGATCCAGTGTTCCTATTTTATCACTCTATACTACACATACTATTTTTTAAGGACTAAAGTACGTAGGTCTCGATACCTTAGGGGGGTAGTTGAGTTTTTTTATGAATCTTTTTGTAGAAATAAAGGATTTTGAACCCTAGAAATAATCATCAAAATTCTTGTCTACTATGTGAGGCCAAAAATAGTTGGAAAAGGAGAGAGATAAGAGAAAATGACATATCAACTAAATAGGCCTGGCAACCAAAAAATTAGAGTGGGCTACTTCTCTATATAGCTGTCCCTTCTTCACAATATATATTGTGGTCCTAACTCAACAAGTTCCTATCCTTCATTTATATATCATCCCCTCTTGTTTCACTCTTTATCCATAAAGACATCTTCACCAATAAAAATAATTTTAAATTTTTTTTACAAGTTTGTTGGGGTATCTCATAATTAATTAACTTGTTTACTCAGTATTCATTTATATACATGTTGTGTTTTGATAATTAGTTATAAGATTGAAATCTCGCAAGAGTTTGGATTTTCTGATACCAAACTCCTTTATATATTCTAAATTTGACAGATTATTCTTAGGAGAAGTTTTTTTTTTTCGATATTTGATTGAATATAAAAGTTTATCGGCAAAATATTAATTTAAATATGTGATTTGGAATGAGTTTGGAATATTTGCACTATTACTAAAAGAAATCTTTCTTCTCTTTTGATGGAAAATATTTTCGTTGGAGAAAATATTCTTCAAATTACAAGAGGAAATTAAAGAAAACCTATACCAAAGAAAATATTTGGGAAGAAATTGAAAGGTTTCTATGTGTCCTTTAACCACTATAGTTGTCCTTTCTAGAGCTCATGTTCAAAATAGAAGTTTTAGCTTTTTATTATAATTTCAGTATTAATTACTTTAGTAAAAGAGATAAGAGAGAAGAAAAAACAAAAAAGAAAGAAAAATGAAAACAAGAAAATTATTGGGGACCAGACTGCAAATAGGGCTGGGGGCATGTGACCAAAATTAAGGACTCTATGTTCATACTACTGTCCTACCCCTACATAATGCTTAATTATAAAATGAATTTATGAATCTAGGATCATTAATGAAGATCATTATTTATCCTTTTCCTGCTTTCATTTAATAAGGATAAAGGATTTATAAAGCACTTCTTTGCAATCATTAGATCAACTTTAAGTTATACGTAGTACACATATACAAACATAAATATTTTCATCTCATGTGATTTATTGACACAAAATTCAAAATATTAAGTCCTTAAATTTTGTTTTATAGTGAATAACATTACTAATTACATAAATTATTTAAAAAATCTTAAACTTTTTGAAAATTAATGGAGTATAAAATATAAAAATATATATATTTGTCAACGCCATAACAAGTTCCAAAGAAATTAAAGTAATCAAAATATAAGGCACTTTCCAAGGTTATGCAATTATGCTTTGTCTTTTCAATCCGTTAAAAAAAAAACCCAGCAGCATAAGATATTCACCAAAAGACAAAAACTACCTTTGTCTTGCATGCAATTTCATGCACCCTCTCCCCCCCCCCCCCCCCCCCCCCGCCTACTCTGCTAGAATGATAGTCCCCTAACCCCCAACAAGATCAAGAAAATGATAAGAAATCCTAATCATAAACTTAGCTAAATCCCAACTCTAATTATAACTTCCTTCAAAACTTACAAGTACGTCCCTTCCAACAATCATCACTATTACTTGCATGGTGGATGCAGCCTGTTCCGTACAGATTCAATTGAAATTATAACTTTCAACATGAATTATGAATACTATTGTATTATTTTATATTGGATTTTAAAAAAAAAAGGCTAAAATTGTAACTTTTGTATAATTGTATTGAACATTCATACATCCACCCAAAAAAGGGATATGCACTAAATAATCTAGTAGGAGTAATTTCCGTGTTTGAAAATATTTTCTTGAGTCGGGGATCTATATCGAAATAATCCCTTTGCCTAACACAAAGTGGATGTAAGATTTGCGTACGTCCCACCATTCCTAAACTCCACTTGTCAAATAACACTAAGTATATAATTATTATTGTTATTATTATAAACTATAATCTAGCAGTAGTAATTATATGGTCAGTTCTTATTATTGACATTACCATAATTGCTTTATAGTGAAACATAGAGAACTGTGCTCTCTATAGTTTTTACTTGCAAAGACATCCTAGACTTATGTGTTATGTCCTCTGCTCTTCTCTGTCTTTCTCTGCCACTCTACTCTTCTTGTTTTTCTACCTTAGCTTTCTATAAACATTTTTAACAAGCACCTTCTTACTTTACTTCTTTGTTCCCTCCATTTCCTTTTTTGATTGGATTCCTTAAGATTTTAAAAGTACAACACTTTCAATGAAAATCCATCATTTTTATATGACTTTACAGTTATGTATTTATTAAGTACTTTCTTGCATGGACTACAAGGGCTCTTGACATATATAGTTGCCTTTTTTACTTTCAAGATTTTGTTACTTTAACTCATTTTCAAGAATTCTTGATTTCAAAAGAGTGATGAGGAGTTTCAAGAATTTGAGTTTGTTTTTGTTTGTGTTTGTGTTTTGTTTGTTGTTGCTTCTTCATTTTGGTGTGTGGTGCAATGGTGATAGTGAAAATATGGCTGCTCCAATGGAGAAAAATGAGATAAATGCTCTTTACTCTGCTATTCAAGGATTTGTTGGTAAATGGTGGAATGGTTCAGATCTTTATCCAGATCCTTGTGGTTGGACTCCTATACAGGTTTATCTCATCTTCACTTTTCTTTTCTTATGTGCTAAAAATAATTATTAAGATGTCTCTTTTTAGTTACTTTTTGCCTATGGATTGTTTATGGAAAAGGAGTAAGGGAAGTATCCATTATTCAGGTAAGGTCCGGGGAAGGGTCTCATTTCGTTGGAGTGTGATGTAGGCAGCTTATCCTAATGTATCGGTGACTGATTTTATCGCTCGAACACGTAACTTATAGGTCACACACAGACAACTTTAGGGCTCTCGGAAAAAGGGTAAAAAAAGAAAGAGAAAAAAGGCAAAAAGACCTAGCTTTTTGCGTCATAGCTGCCATGTTATTGAACTCTTTATATATGGGAAGTCAAAAAAAAAAAGATGGAAATTTTTGTTCATAAGGTTCTATCTTATCTGATGTGAAGCTCCTAATATTGCTAAAGGGGAAAGGAACTAAGTAGTTTGTTCTTTATTATTTTGTGGTATATATGACAAGAAATGACTTTTGATTGTAAATATTGTTCAGAAACATGAAGTGAAATTCATTTTCTGAAATTACCATATGATAAATACTCAAGAAATTGAGAAGTTGTTCATTTAATCATTATTTTTTCGGAATAAGTGTACTTGGAATGAAGGCCATGAATTTTTTTTGATGAACCAACTTCAATAATGACCAGTACATTATATTCTTGCCTTGTTTTGTTTTAGCATTTTGTCAGACCAACAGAGAAAGAATATGTTTGAAAACCCAAAGATAACACAAGGCTGGGCAGAGAGATTAAATTAAAAGAAAAATTCTTTATCTTCATATTTTTCTGATTTTTGTTTTTATTTTCTTTGCAGGGTGTATCATGTGACTTGTTTAATGGTTTTTGGTATGTTACTGACTTAAACATTGGACCTATACATGATAATTCCCTTAGTTGTGCACCAAATGTGGAATTTAGTCCCAATTTATTTACACTAAAGCACCTCAAATCCCTCTCATTCTTCAATTGTTTCGTTTCGCGACATCACCATCAGATTTCAATACCTATGGAGAGCTGGGAATTTCTTGCTAATAGTTTGGAGTCACTCGAATTTCGGTCAAATCCTGGTCTTATTGGTCAAATTCCCACAACATTTGGAAGGTTAAAAAAGCTCCAATCTTTAGTACTAGTAGAAAATGGATTATCTGGTGAATTGCCTACAAATCTTGGGAATTTAGTAAATTTGAGAAGATTAGTTATTGCTGGAAATAAGCTAAATGGTAAAATCCCAGATAGTTTTGGAGGGTTCAGTCAACTTTTGATATGTGATTTAAGTAGAAATTCACTATCTGGTTTTTTGCCTTGTGCATTATTTGGAGGGTTGGTTTCACTTTTGAAGCTTGATTTGAGTAACAACAAATTAGAAGGCAAAATCCCAGAAGAGGTAGAAAGATTGAAGAATTTGACACTTTTGGACCTTAGTAACAACAAATTATCAGGTGGATTGACTAAGTCAATTCAAGAAATGACATATTTGGAAGAGTTAGTCTTGTCACAAAATTCAATAGGTGGAGATTTGGAGATTCTTGATTGGCATAAGTTGAGAAAGTTAACAGTTCTGGATCTGTCCAATATGAATTTGACAGGTGGAATTCCAGAGTCTATAGCAGACCTAAAAAGGCTAAGATTTTTGGGTCTTAATGATAATAAGCTTAAAGGGTATGTGCCAAAAAGTCTTGCAAATCTGGCCAATGTAAGTGCCATTTACTTATATGGTAATAATTTGACAGGTGAACTTCAATTCTCTGAATTATTTTATGGGAAAATGGGAAGGAGATTTGGTGCATGGGGCAATCCAAATCTTTGTTACCCTTTTAGTTTGATGTCAACAAGATATGTTCCATTTGGGGTAAAACCATGTGAGCAAGAGGTCAATTTTGTAAAAGGGGCTAATCTTGCAAAGTCCAAGTTGGTAAATGGGAATGTGATTCAGAATTCTCATTCTATGTCATCTTTGAATGATGGTGGGATTTGGAGAAGTTTTCTAGTTGAACTATTTATGATTATTTTACTATTTAACTTTTGGCCCTGAAAAAAGGATTATGGATTTTAGAAAAAGCATGACATTGTCAACAGTAATCAACCTTTTGGTTTCTTTCTTGATATGTATTCTCCACATTTAGCTTTTGTCTTTTAATATATTAATGAATGTACATATTTGACCCTTATTAGATATACACAAAATTCTATTATGTTTCCTTATTAGTCTTCATTCAAATGTTATGGTTTATCTATGAGTGAGGCACAACTAAAGGTATAACATGTGTATTAGAAATTCAGAAATAAAGGAAGATTAAATTTTAAGGAGTAATTGGAAATATACAAATTTTCACATCTTTTGCAATAGTAGTTGACTGTTTTTCGAATATAATTATTGTTGGTGGAGACAATATGTGGTGGAGCTAGAAGCATGGCTATGAGTTTGGCCAAACTCAATCGCTTTTGCTTTAATAGTGTATTTCAATTAAGAAATTCATTAAACATGTAAATATATTAAATTTAAAATTCTTTTATTAGTACTTGAAATTGTCGTTTTAAAATTTATAACAAATAAAGTTAAAATCATAATCCCATCCCTGCAAATAATATTGAGCTAAATGTACCTTCACCTTGAGCACCAGAACCAAATGAGTCCGTTACTTGAATGATCACTCACTTATTCGAAATTATCTAGTAAAATCATCTTTCTTTCGTTTGTAACAGAAAAGTCACTCAATGGTGCATATAACACTTAAAAAGTCACTCTACTAGATTTCTTAAACTTTTGATTGTCAAATAATTATTTTACCCTCCAAATTATCTGACTTTTATTTTTTACTTTTTAAATATTATAATTTTTTTCCTCTTCTCAATCTACAATATGGACTTACCTATAGAACAAACAAAATTTTACGTATAAACTAAAAGTGAAAAATTAGTTTTCTAGCATATATAATATCGGAAGAATAATATAATTGAGCATAATTTGCAAGATTATATAATGTATATTATAAAAAAACTTATTTTAAATACTTATTTTTTATATTATGTGCATGGAATGCATATTTTAAAATATTTATTTTCTTTCATTCTCAATGGTGTAAATAAATTTTTGAGTTTTTGTTGTCACTTTCAAAATTCTTATTACAAAAATTGTTCTAATTAATCTTTTTTTACTATGCTCAATATTTTATCATTCCAACATGATATATGCTTAAATATATATTTTTAATTTATAAATAAAATTTAAGTCCATAATATAAATAAAATTCAGAAAAAATTTCATAATATTAAAAAGTTAAAAAATAAAATAAAAGAAGACAAAAATTGATAATTTAGAGGGTAAAATAGGTATTATTTGGCAATCAAAAATTTAGTAAATTTAGTTGAGTGGCCTTCTGAGTATTACAGATATAATTAAGTGATTTTATAATAACAAACAAAAAAAAATAATTTTAATAAGTAATTTTAAATAGTTAAGTGATTATTCGACTAATGGACTCGAAACCAAATGCAAGATATTAAAGTAACTAGTAAGCGTTCATTTTTTTAAACTCTAGCAACTATAGTTTTCTTTCTAGTTGGCAAAGCTGACGAATAAAGCTCCAAAAAGTACGTTTCACTTTTCTGCTAAAGAAATGAATTAGTTACAAAAAACTGTTAAATCAACTTTTGGCTAAGTTACATTAAAAGTTTTGGCAATCTTTTTGTTGTGGTTATTTTGCAGTCTTTTTTCAACTGGTATGACTGAAATTTCTGGTAGAGAATAGCTTAAAGGGATTTTTTCATTTCTATACGTTATTTGAAACTTTATTATCTGTAAGGTTTATATTTAGTTAATTATCTGGTATAAATAAGTTTTGTTTACAAGATATATACAATTCAATTTAAAAGGCTCATAATTCATTATTTGTGCTTTCAATCAAGGGATGTAGTTACACCCTTTTTCTTTTTTTCTCTCCTCTTCTCTTTCCTTATTTTTCTTCTGCCTTAAAATACACTAATCAATTAAAGTTGGAGGAGTATGATTACTTGTTCAAGATGCAAATCCAACTTGCTCTCCGGATTCATTTATATGCACACAATTATCTTCTTTTCCTATAAAAATTAAACCCAAAAGTATGCCACCTTAAACATTTTCATAAAGTAAAAAAAACATTGTAAAAAAATGGATACGATGAAAAGCTGTCAAAATTATTTGCAAGCGTTTTTTATCAAAGAAAAAGTTCATGACTTATAGCGGCAACAAATGGTAGGAAGCAAAGAAAGAGTTTAGCAACAATTATAAATAGTAAACAATGAAAAAAGTATTTTTATGTTTGGGAAAACTAAAAACACACTCATTATAAAGTTTGAGCACAAAGTGCAGGAAAATTTGACTAGAAAAATAGTTTGAAAAATAATGTCGACGTTTTCTTGTCATATCACACCCGTTCATAAGTTGCATACATTTTTTAATAATTCAACCTAAAGAGCATTAAACTAACCTCAATATTAACATACTCAATTTTTGAATTCGTTTATATGAACGCAATTTATTCATGGGAATTTTTCGTATACTATCCAGTTAAATACAACTTAAATAACATACAACTTAAATACAAAATTGATACAATAAGTCTTTTGTATATTTTGTATCTGATTTATACATAATAAAAACAAATTTCATACAACTAATTATATATTATACAATTTATCTACAACTTTCACACATTATATTTACCCAGTTAAATACAACTACAATAACATACAACTTAAAACACAAATTTTATACAAAATTTATACAATATGTTTTTGTATATTTTGTATCTGATTTATACATAGTAAAAATAAATTTCATACAACTAATTATATATTATACAATTTATCTACAACTTTCACACATTATATTTACCCAGTTAAATACAACTACAATAACATACAACTTAAAACACAAATTTTATTCAAAATTTATACAATATGTTTTTGTATATTTTGTATCTGATTTATACATAGTAAAAATAAATTTCATACAACTAATTATATATTATACAACATATCTATAACTTATCTACAATTTTCATATATTATTTCTACTCAGTTATATACAACTAAAACATCGTACAACTTAAATATAATTTTTATACAATATTGTTCAGCTTTCATACAATAGTTAAACAAAAAATATATGTATATAAACAACATAATACAATTTTTCTAGAATGTTACTACAATTTCGTAAATATAATATATGTCATGTCTTCTTCTTCTTCTTCTTCTTCTTCTTCTTCGAGTTTCAATCTGAAATTCATCCAAAATCAAGTCTAATCGTCACCAAAACACCCTCACAATTAAGATATAAACTCCAAATCATATTCCCAATTATTTGCAACAATACCCAATCCAAACAAATAATGGTTTTCGAAAATCTAAATTCGAATTCAAAGCTTCAAAGCTTTTTAATGGTTGTCAATGATGGAATTGCTGCTCTCTTTTCCTTTGCTTTACATTATTGAAATTATGGATTGAGAGTGTAACAACCCGACGGTCGTTTTGAGCTCTAGCGCGTCGTTCAACGGTTTGAGGCCGTGAGCAGCTTCGTTTCAGGTATTATGACCCATGGGCGTGGTCGGAATTGAATTTCGGGAAGTTTAGAGTTAATTTGGAAAGAAAATTCTCAATTCGGAAGCCTTAAGTTAGAAGAATTAACTAGGATTGGAACTTTGAGTAAACGGCCTCCGAATCAGGATTTGAAGGTTCATGCAGGTTCGTATGATGATTTCGGACTTGGGCGTATGTCCGGATCGGGTTGTGGATAACCCGGGAGCGTTTCGACGTATATTATGGAAGATAGCATTTTAGAAGAATTTCATAAATTTGCGTTGTAAGGCATTTCAGTGTTATTGATGTCCGTTTAGGATTGCAAGCCTGGGAATAGCTATGTATTGTGATTCTGGAGTTGGGAGCGTGATCGGAAGTGAATTTGGATGTCCGTAGGTCATTTTGAAGTCATTTGGCTAAAGATAGAAATTTGAAGGTTTTTGAGAAATCCGACCGGAAGTGAAAATTTTGATATCGAGATCGGAATGCGATTCCGGAAGTTGGAGCAGGTCCGTAATGTCGAATATGACTTGTGTGCAAAATTTGAGGTCAAACATACGTGATTTGATAGGTTTCGGCATCGGATGTAGAAGTTGGAAATTTCTAAGTTCATAAAGTTTGAATTTTAGTGCAATTCGTGATTTCGGCGTTGTTTGATGTGATTTGAAGCCTCGAGAAAGTTCGTGGGATGTTATGGGACTGAATCGTGTGAATGGACGGGGTCTCGAGAGGCCTCGAGTGTGTTTCGAGGTGGTTTCGGGTCATTTTTGAGTGATTTGCTGCTGCTGTTTGCTGGTGTATCTAGTGTGCAATGCGATCGCGTTCCTAGTTGTGCGATCGCGGAGAAAAAATGAGAGAGGATGGAATTTTGGCTTGTGCGGTCGCACTTGGAGGTATGCAATCGCACGTAGGAGGATTTTGGGGGCTCTTGCTTTGGTCTATGCGATCGCAGGTGTAGTTGTGCGTTCGCAGGTGTAGTTGTGCGATCGCACAGAGGGAAAATTTGAGGCTACATGCTTATGGCTTGTGCGATCGCAAGGTTTAGTGTGCGGTCGCACAATGTATGATTAGGGACTTCTGGAACTTGGCCTGTGCGAATGCAGGTGCTGTGTCGCGAACGCACTGAGTGAATTGGTGAGGCAGCATAGTTGGCCTATACGATCGCAGAGCATGTTGTGCGATCTCATAGGAAGGTCACCTGGGCAATGTGTTGTTTTTAACGGGATTTTGGCCATTTCTTCACTTGGTGTGGGAGATTTGGAGGAGCTTCAAGAGGGGATTTCCGTCAAGCATTACTAGGTAAGCAATTTCTTTATGTTTTTAAGATAAATACAAGTTATATGCATGGATTAGACATGAAAATTGTAGGGAAATTGGGAAAATATTGAAGAAAACCACGAATTTGAGCATGAATTTAAGGGTAAATTATATATTTGAGTTAGTAAGGATATGGGTAGGGTATATCTTTGAGAAATTTCGGAATCCGGGCACGTGGGCCCAAGGGCATTTTGGTCATTTCTTAAGCGGAGATGAGAT
>ML399045.1:0-13589 GCA_005239525.1 Nicotiana knightiana | reverse complement strand
GTGGATAATTGTGTTCCTGATAAGGTTATATTATTGAATATTATTGAACTTGGCAAATGAGTTTCAAAACAAAGATTTAAAAGCTATTTTTCATGTTCCTTTAAGAAGAATTTTACCGCTTTTCTGAGTAACTGCTTTCTTGATAAAAATACGGATTTATTATGTGAATATGTGTACATATGAGCACCTAAGTCGCAGGTATGATTCGCGAGCAGGCTAGCCTTATTATTTTTATGTTGACCGTGTCACATGATCGATTCGCGAGCGGGGAAAAATAGATGCATCTATGGTTCGAGCCGTTCGATCCTTCAGCAGTGCACAATTTATTATTGTTGGTCCGCGCCGTTCGACCCTCGGCATTGCTTGCACATGATATTTACTGCGTATGCTGTGATTTTGCCTGATTACTGGTCTGGAATTTAAGTTGTCAACTGAAATAACAGAGATTTAAAGTTATTAAAATTTTTGGAACAAGTTGTCCCTTCCCGTTGATTATTTGTTATTTGATTAAATCACCCATGTTTGATTAATTGTTATTGAAATGACGAAGAGTTAGAGTGTTACATGTGGAAGGGTTGATATTATTTATTCCTGATTTTAATAAATTACCTATGATAATCATGCTTAGTGCACTTGAATATACTAAATTGACCTCTAGCACGTGTCTAATTCGACCTCTCATCACCTATCTTTCTGAGGTTATGCAGGCGACTTACTAAGTACACGTTATTTTCGTAATCATGCTACACTTGTTATGCATTTTATTGCACAAGTACCTTCATAGCGACGTGGCTGGTTTGGAGACTTAGGCGAGCTGCATCATTCGGAGGCGATCCGCAGCTGACGGAGTCTACCTCGTATTGTATTACATTATTTTAATTTCCTTGTCCACTTGTATTTCGGACAAGCTTTGTAGAAAGTATAAAATTCTTAGAAATTGCTCATGTACTTGTGACACCGGGTTCTGGGATGTGTATGGAATATATTTTATAAAAAAAATAGAATATTGAACTGTTGTATTTACTTAATGGATTTTACTAGTTATTACGTAAAAAGTTAAAGACAATGATTTCAAAAATGTTAAAACATGAATCTATTTCAACTAATTAAAGATTGGCTTGCCTGACAGTGGTGTCCGGCGCCATCACGACCTTATGGATTTTGGGTCGTGACAGAGAGATAGAGAGACACATAGAGAGAATTCTCAATTCTTTGCAACAACACCCAATTCAAACAAATAATATTTTTTGAAAATCCAAATTCGAATTCAAAGCTTCAAAGTTTTTTAATGGTTGTCAATGGTGGAATTGCTGCTATATTTTTCTTTGCTCTACTTTACTGGAATTAGGGATTGAGAGATAGAGATACGTAGAGAGAGAAAGAGAGAGAGAGAGAGAGAGAGAGAGAGAGAGAGAGAGAGAGAGAGAGAGAGAGAGAGAGAGAGAGAGAGAGAGAGAGAGAGAGAGAGAGAGAGAGAGAGAGAGAGAGAGAGAGAATAAGGATGGGAAATAATTGATTCCTAATATAAAAGGACACTCATTTAATCCCTAAAGTATATATAATTGGTAAAATTATATTTATGAGGTAATTAAATTGAAACTTGAGCAGATAGGGTAATAAGGTTTCCAATAGTGTATAGGTATGTAAAAATTCCATTTTAAAATACCTAAACAAAATAAGGTAAAAATAGCACCAGCTAGCCAGTTTTCATAATATTCAGAAATAACCAGCGTTTGTAAATTAATTGAAAAATAACTATTATTTTGTTGCAACACGGACTGTTCCAGCATAATATACTGGAGATTGGTGCATCTGTGTATGAACTTCCAGCATATTATGTTGGAACTCCAACACGCGAAAAGTTCCAGCATAATATACTGGAGATTGGAGGACATGTGTATGAACTTCCAGCATATTATGCTGGACCGATATATTATACTAGAACTCCAGTATATTATGCTGGAAGTCGAGTATATTATGCTGGAACTACAATATAATATACTAGAGTTCTAATATACTTATGCTGGAACTCCAGTATAATATACTGGAACTCCAGTATATTATACTGGAGTATTTTTCGAATTTTGAATAGTGTTTTTGGTTAGATTTATCTTTACATGAAAAGTGGCCAAATTTCGATTACTTTTGAATCTGTATCTATTTTTGAATGATCACTTGTAAATCTGACTATTTTTTAATTTCTCCCCCAAAATAGAAGGAGGTTTGGACAGGGGCTGACCCACCTATGTTCAAGGGTTCAGCTGAATCCGCTTCGTAAATATTTTTTACTATTTATGTGTGAAAAATATTTTTTGAATATAAAAGATGGCTATAAAATTAGGCAGTTGAACCTGCTTAACCAAAATTGGCCTTGGTCAGATGGCTATAAAATTTTGCAATTGGTCGTGTGTTCGAACCCAAATTTCTCTGCATTATTTGGGTTCTTTCCACTTTTTCTAGCTCGTTATCACCACATCTTCTTAGGACTCATTTGGCTATAAATTTTGTCAAAATAAATTTGGGTTTTATTTGACATACACATGTTTAGCGATAAATTTTATTTATATTTTGGTTAAATCTCAAATCCCAAAACCAGCTCGATAGTTGATTTTGGGCCAAATCCCTCATAATACACATGTTTTTCCAAAATAAATTTGAAAAATATGTTTTGAAAACATATGTCCAAATACATTTTTATCTTTAAACCAAACTTCACCCAAAATAATTTTTTCAAGACAAATTTGAGAATTTATGGCCAAATGCTAGCTTAGTTTTCTTTTGTTGTTAATTTTAGTTCAGTCTCTTTCCATAGTTATGGAACTTTCTTTATGAAATTATTAATTTAGCTTAGCTCTTTTCTATTTTTTTTGGTAACAGTTAGTGCAAGTTAAAGTAAAATTAATAAATAAACTCTAGTATTATAAATATAGATCAAACTTATGTTTGTTACAGTAAAGTTTATAAAATTTTCTGAAGTTTAATAACTTGTCAAATTATAAAGTTAGATAGATCAGTTTTTATATATATACCTAAATCTCGTGTGTTTGTCTATATATATATATATAAACAAATTTCTTTAAGATTCTGTTAGAACAAAAATAAAGAGCACTAGGTTATTTCTTTGTTAACTCAATATCTCTTTTATTGTTGATTATTTTAAAGTTTAAACTCGTTTGTATAGAAGTCTGGATCTGCCACTAGGTTTTGAAGAGTTGGAAGTGGGTGAGGAAGAGGGCATAGTTAGGGGTGTTGTATAAATATCAATTCGGGTTGTGCAGAGTAATAAATATTTCTTCATTTTTAATCAGAAATCTTGAGTATGAAAGTGCCTTTGTTGCGGAGCAGTTTACCCTCAAATATAGATATTCGGATACAAATCCAAATTTAGTTAGAACTCAATAGGAATACCAGACATCAACATTGGATTAAAAGCCCCCCCCAAAAAAAAGGTGATTTGTTAGTTAGTATGTGGCAGTGCATTTGTGGTGGTTAGCAGGTGCAAGCATTCTTTTTTATGGAGTAGATTTCTAACAGTCTGCACATATAAAGAGTATGGTACAATTTGTGAGTGGTCCAAGCATATGGTTAAAGCCAAAGGGGGCACAAGGCAGACGATGATGATGAAAGGGAACGACACTTTTTTCAAGGTTAGATGAATTTATTAAACTTTTGTCAGCTTAGCTACTGCCCTGCTCTTGATCCAGGCTTATCTTGTTCTACTAGTTTGGTTTCATCTCCTACTAGTAACCATCGTATCAAATGCTTTCCTTTTTCTTCTTTGGGCAGTTCATTACACAAAGTATCCGATGATTATTTAGAGTTCGAGGAAAATTCGCACCTTAAGAGTATATGATATAGACAGTCTATCTTAATGTAAGTATTAATGAATATTTTTAAGGTTCAAATCCGTAACTTATAAATCTACTGAAATAACTTTAATATTGCTCTGAAACATCTTAATTTTCTTTAGATTGTGTTAACATGAGAATGCTACGACGACTTTCATTATTGTGGAATTAAGACCATGATTAGAATTAAATTGCTCCTCTGATAGGTTTAGATCTATTCATTCATCTAAAAGATTTCTTTGTGTCAGGGTCAACTGCTCTCTATTGTTTACCCTAAAATTTGAGTAACAATTAAATTTGTATGTGGTTTTAAGGATACGTGATTTGATTCAATATCAATCAATAAATAATGAATTAAATAGATAAATTGAACGACAAAATAAACCAAACCAGTGCTGTAGCAATGTATCGACCTCGATTCAGGATAATCTCGAGGTTAAATAATAAGAACAACGAAGAACAACAATGAACGATGAGCAAGTAAAGAGCAGCGTGTATATTATTTTATCAGTGAGTGTATATGTATCTTACAAATGAAACAGGTCCCTCTTTATATAGTACATGGATCTTAAATAAGGTACAACTCTAATAACGGAAATAAATCTCACGATTGATGTCAATAACCGCTTGGTTTAATTTCTACCGAGATTTTCGCCGAGATCTTTAGCCAGTTACTAATATCTCGCCATTCTGTTACTCGACGTCGGTCATGCTCGGTCTCGATCCTCAGCGAGTGCTTCGATTTTCATGCTTCATACTCTGTCATCAAGCTCGAGCCAGATCCATTATGAGCTTATCCTCGAGGCAGTTCCTCAAGCCGACGAAATCGGTCGTACCCAATTTCGACCATATACAGATACCTCGATCATGACATCATCTTTATGATGTAAGCGACGGATGTGACCTAAATGTCTCGTTGGTTCAGTTCCCCAAATCATCAATGCATGTCAGTTGGTGGTCGACCATTAGCGTTACCGAACCGTCACCGTGAGTCTACAAATACCATCTCCTTCATTGACTCAAACTTTACTTTTTCTTTGATTAAATATCCAAATTTTCTAACCCTTCTCATCTCCTCTCTATCGCCACTTGTTAAGCCATCGTTATTATCACCGGAACCACCAGCTTTATATATTCTTTTGACCTTCTTCACCCACATCAATGGCTAAAACCTCAAAGAGTACCGCAAAAGGAAAAAGCTTCCTCCTCTTCTTCCTGGCCGGCGATAAAACAACGGTGTAGCCGGCTCCCAATGAGTACGTTCCCGGTCTGTGTACTCTGAAATCCGACTTCAAGGTCGATAACCCCTCATCGGTACCGGGCCGATGTGAGCACGTGCCGATGTACATATGCTCGATAAAGAAGAGTCATATCAAGGCCATGAGGAAGGACTGCAATTGAGGTCCCGAGGTCGTGGTGCAAATCCCTGCTCCCGAGGAGAGCGTTACTCCATATGTGGAGGGGTTCTTAAGTGCTTACACTTACCCCTTCACATTGGGCCCCGTAGACCCAGTGATCCTCGATTTCTGCAAAAAATATCAGTTCACCCTCGGACAAATCCCCCCTCTCTATGGCGCATAGTGATCATGTTGCGCTTCTTCTCTAGCAAGGCCGAGGGGCTGGAATTTACTTTAAACTACCTCATTCGGTTGCCGGCCTTGAATCTATCGAGGATTGATTAGGCTTCAACGTCGGTTAATGAAGGCCTTGTTCTCGAGCGTCGACGGGGATAAGGATCGAGGTTGGATGAGCAGATTCATATGGGTGAGGACCCGCAACATAATACCAGTGGAGAAGACACCGTTCCCCGAGGAGTGGAACTCCAACTGTAAGTAACATATCAAACGTTTTTCTCAATATCTGATTCGGTTATGTCTTACATTCTCATTTATTTTTCAGCTGTTCCTTGGATGCCCCAAGCGGCCCCCGATCTCGAATATTGGGTTTGGAAGTTGGCCTCGACCTCCTCCCACGCCGAACGTTCATGGCGTGACTTGGCAAAGGGCCGATGAGAGGCCAAGAACCACAGTAGGATCCCTATGTTCAAAAGACATCTTAAGTGCATTATCTATTACTAACTTTCTTTTATGCAGGCCTGACCAAGGATGCCGTTCTGAGGCCCTCGAATGGCAAAGGAGAAGCCAAGTTCCCGATTCAGAAATCGAAAAAGGACAAAAAGAGGAAAAGTGCCTTGCAATCCGAGGTCCCCAAGCCCAAGCCTCGAAGGGTTAGGAGGAAAACGGTTGCTCTCTCGGTGGACTCGGTCGAAAAACTGAGAAATGAAGACGAGGAATAAGAGGAAATGCCTCGGCACTGACGGTCCGACCCAGGAAAACCGTCCAAGTCACCAAACCTTCCGAGCCGATGGCAGCTGCTACAACTAAGCCTGGTGTCGAGGAGGCTTCAAAGAAAAATTCAGTGGTGGATCCTGAGTATTCAGAGGTCGATATCATTTCTCGACCAATTGCAACTACACCGAACGGGGCCGGTTCCAAGACGCAGAAGATCGAACAGAGGCTAGTGCGCCCCGAGCGACTTGCTTGGGGCCATGACAATAGGTCAACTGCCTTTGCTACCGGCCTTTTCCGAGGAGGCGATAAGGGAGGCCCCGGATGACTGATAAAGGATCTATTGATATTAATCTAATCCAATTAGAATGCTTGGTACTTTGTAGTTTGCGATTTCTATGAAAAAATCCTACAGACGACTCCCGATATTGGCGGAGGCTCTAGTGTAGGTGATCCCTTCCGAGATTGCTTTACTGGGGTCTATGATGCCTCTGACATCAACTATGCTTTGAACCATATGGAGGAGGCCCAACGTCTCTTTTCTCGGGTAAGTATCAGTTAATGTTGGTCATTTTCCTTTGCTTTATTCTCTATAAATCTAACTTGTATTTCTTTCTTGTATAGGCCTCTGCTAAGTTTTGAGCTGACCTTAATCAGTGCGAGGCTGAACTCCAGAGGCTCTCGGAGGAGAGGCATGCTCTAAATCTACTTTGAGGACAAAAGGACGAAGCCATAAAGGATCTTCAAGCGGATCTGTCCAGGGCTCGTGAAGAGGAGGTCGAACTAGACAAACAGGTAACTATCCTTTTGATAAAGTATGGACTCAACCCAACTATGGAGGCTAACACTTCACTATCTCAGTTGCAGCAGAAAGTAAAAAGGATCGATCTGCTCCGGGGAGAGGTCGATTAGGTTAAGGTCGCTTGTGATCGGTGGAAAGGGAGTATGGACCGCCTGGCTGCAGATAAAGAGACTACCTCAGCCAAATTTTCATCAGCCGAGTCCCAACTTCGAGGCATCAAAGAGAAAAGCTCGGCCCAATCCAAGAGGATAGAGGAACTTGAAGCCGGGCTTGCTGAGGCCAAGGCGGAGATCGAGAAGACCAATGTCATGGCATACAAGTCCATCGCCATGTACCGAGCCGATGCTGAGGCTACTCAAATGCAGCTAAGGGAGGCTTTCGATCTGGAGCAATGGAGCAATGACCTGGCCAAATGTCAATCCTGGAGGGAAACCCTCGAGGAAATCCACGCTCGAGGTTTTGGCCTCTCTGAGGAGATAGCCTAGGTCAAGGTTCTCGAAGCCGAAGCCAGAAATCTTGCCTTCTCTGATTAAAAAGATGATGATGAAGAAGGTAGCCGAGATGGATCCGAAGAGGGCTTGAAGAAGAAGTTGTTCTCGGAGAAGCTGCTCGAGAAGAAGTCGTTCCCGAGGAAGCTTCCCCCGAAGGAGAGGTCGGCCCTGACCGTAGTTAGGACTTAACTTCTTTTTTTTCTTTTCTTTTTGTAAGACCTTGATCAGTCACTTGTACATACCTTTCAATATATAATAGAAAACTTCTTTTCGAATGCCTTCATAGTTTTCATGTTCAAGTATGTTTTATGTCTTTGCCTTGTGAAATTTTTTACTGATGTAACTTCACCAATCGAATGAGCCTTGGATTCAAACTCGAAGCTAAATAAACCCTTAGGTTTTTTATTTAACCGAGGGTAAGCCCCTGAGCTCCACAACATGTTTGAGATTTTATCTCGGATGGATCGATCGAAGCCGTAATTGCATTAGTTTTATAACTAAGCCATAACTGCATTACTTTTATAACTAAGTTCGAGTAAATTTTGAACTTAGAATAAAGCAAACCCTTGGGTTTTTTATCAAATAATGGGTAAGTTTCAAACTTATAGTAATATACCCTTTAAGGTTTTATGATGAATCTTCGAGCTATATTTTAGTCGACTTTATTCGAGCTCGAATAGTGGAACCCTTAGGTCCGCAGTGAGTACATGGTCTCGAACTCTAAATGTACTGGCCCTTAGGCTTTTTGGACTGGGCCGATATGGACTCTAAAAATGGCTATTATTTTCCTTTTTCGGCTTAAAAGGCTTAGTAAAAATTTCTTTTATGCCTAAGCATTTATTTTTTACCCATTGGGTTTTTTGAGGATCCGATGATTGAAACCCCTTTGCTTTTTGTGCCTTAGCACGTTTGTGTTATGATAGTTTGATACCTCTTAAGGTTTTTCAAAGGCTGATAGTATCGAATCCTTTTGGTTCATCGAGGGCTGATTTTATCGAAGCCCTTGATTGTTTTTCTGAGGGTAGCCTTTTAACCGGGTTTTCAAAGAATTCGAAGGCCTATTGTTTACTGCGGAATTCGGACATCTCTGAGACGTGTTATTTTGGCCATAGCCTTTAATGTGGCATTAGCCTTCGGGTATGTCTTTTGGGATTATTTCTCGATAACATTTCGAACTTGTTTGAAATGTTAGTCCCCGAGAATGGTGACCTTGGACTATATATCGAGGGGTGCCTTTTTGAGGTCTTGTGACTTTGAATTTAGATAACTCGAATGTGCAGTCCCCGAGTGTTTGAAGTATGTTTGCACTTGGCTCTTGAGCTATTTTTCAGCAAATCATAAGTATCAGATTTGCATAGTAGAGAATTTGCTTCGATACACGAGACGTTTGATAAAGAAAGAATGCTTCTTTGAATAATTTATACATGCGTACATGTTTTGTCATCGGGACTCAACTAACCTATATGGACACGGTTCATTCGACTGTTTGGCCTATTACAAAGTTTTCTCTATCGAGGCCCTTTGACACGAGGTACATGACATCCGAGGGTGACGCCCCCCAGTACTCGAGGTTGATTACAAAGAAGCCTTGGATACTATTGAATTGTCCTCAGGTAGCACATAATTGTTACCTCATTAAAAACCTCGCTGGAAAAACCCATTTGGGATAAAAACCGATCTAAGAGAAAAAGAGAACAACGCGTACTTTAAAACCTGAGGTCTCGATGCCTTTTGTCGAACTCCTACAATGAGTTAGTTTCGAACATATAAATGAAAGAAAAGAGAAAGTCATACCTTAACAATAGTATTGCTTGAGAAGTGATATGTTCCAGTTGTTTGGAAGTGGTTTGCCGTCCATCGTTCCGAGTTTATAAGATCCTTTCCCGACTATATCGAGGATTTGGTAGGGTCCTTCCCAATTAGGTCCGAGTTTCCCTTCATTAGGATCTCGAGCATTGATGGTGACTTTGCTTAAGACTAAGTCCCCGACTCTAAAGTGGCGAAGGTTGGTTCTCCTATTGTAGTACCTCTCAACTCGTTGCTTTTGTGCAGCCATTTGAACGAGTGCAGCTTCTCATTTTTCATCTAACAATCCGAGGCTGGTATTCATAGCCTCGTGGTTCGATTCCTCTGTTGTATGTCAAAACCTGGCACTAGGCTCTCCGACCTCGACTAGAATCAAGGCTTCAGAGCCATATACTAAGGAAAATGGAGTTGCTCCTGTGCTGGACTTTGATGTTGTCCGATACACCCAAAGAACGTCGAGTAGTATTTCCCTCCATTTCCCTTTAGCTTCGTTCAACCTTTTCTTTAGGTTTTGGATGATAGTCTTGTTCGTTGATTCAGCCTGTCCGTTCCCACTAGGGTGATACGGTGTTGATAGTATCCTTTTTATTTTATGGTCCTCGAGGAATTTCATTACCTTGCTGCCGATAAATTGTCACATACTATTTCTGCAGGTATCCTAAATTGACATGCGATTTGATCCCGTATGAAATCTATAACCTCTTTATCTCTAACTTTCTTGAAAGCCGGTGCTTCAACCCATTTAGAAAAATAGTCATTCATAAACAAAATGAAATTAGCTTTACCTGGGGCCAATGGTAGAGGGTCGACGATGTCCATCCCTCATTTCATGAATGGCCACGGGGATAGGACCGAGTGAAGTTGTTCTCCGGTATGGTGGATCATCGGTGCAAACCTTTGGCATTTATCGCATCTTCGAAAAAACTCCTTAGAGTCTTTTTGCATGCTATCCCAGTATATCCTACTCTAATAACCTTACGAATTAGTGACTCGACGCCGGAATGGTTTACACAAGTGCCTTCGTGGACTTTTCGTAGAACATAATCAGTATCTCCCCGTCCTAAACACACCGCCAATGGTCCATCAAATTTCCTTCTGTATAATGTTCCGTCTTCGTCTAATGTAAAACGAGCAGCTTTAGTTCGAAGGGCCCTCGATTCTTTAGGGTCCGATGGGAGCTTTCCATTTTTCAAGTACTCGATGTATTTATTCCTCCAGTCCCAAGTTAATCTTGTAGAATTTATTTCGGCATGCCCTTCCTCGATCATAGACCTCGAGAGTTGAACGACAGTCTTCAAGCTGATCTCATCCTCTTCGACCGATGATCCCAAATTTGCTAATGCATCGACCTCACTATTTTGTTCTCGAGGTACATGTTGTAGAGTCCATTCCTTGAAACGGTGCAAAGTTACCTGTAATTTATCCAAATATCTTTGCATTATATCCTCTTGAACTTCAAATGTTTTGTTCACCTGGTTCACTACCAGTAAAGAGTCGCACTTAGCTTCGATAATTTCAGCTCCAAAGCTTTTGGCTAGCTCGAGACCTGCAATCATGGCCTCGTACTCGACCTCATTGTTAGTCAATCTAGAAGTTTTAATTGATTGTCTAATAGTGCTACCCGTTGTCGGCTTCAAAATATTGCCTAGACCGGACCCCTTCACATTATGAAGCACCGTCTGTGAAAAGGGTCCATACCCCCGATGATGTACCTGATTTTAACAGAAGTTCCAATTCAACTTCAGGCACGAGGGTTGGTGTGAAATCGGCCACGATGTCTGCTAAAATTTGATGCTTGATGGTCGTTCAGGGTTGATATTCAATATCATACCCACTGAGTTCGATGACCCATTTGGCATATCGTCCTGATAGTTCGGGCTTGTGCAAAACATTATAGAGTGGGTAAGTGGTTAATACACATATGGGGTGACTGTATTGGTAAAAAAGAGTTTCACACGTAAGCCAGCTTTTGACAACTCAGCCAGTCACGTGGACATAGGAAAACACGACAGCTGGAAGTAACTCTTTGAATAGGTACGATACAGAGAGGCACGGTTCAGTAAACCCACGAACTTATCAGCCACGGGAAATTCAACTTGATCAAAACGGGAGAGAGGCACGGTCAGAATGAATCTAGACAAAGCTACGGGCAGATTCAAGGACCCACAATTGATTACTCGAACGTTATGTAACTGAACCCCTATTACCGTTATCCTTTGTAACGCCTCATTAATGTCATAATTAGTCATTAATGAATAACCATAGCAGGAGTCGTACATCATAAGAATCTCCTATATAAGGGAGGGGAATACAACTTGTAAAGGCATCTGATTCTCGAATGCAATCAACTTCGATCTTTTATTTCTATAATATTGTCTATTATTCATTTTTCCCATTATCTTGATTATCAGTAAACCGTATTCATCTTAAAAATAAGCTTTAGTCAAAGGGTATAATTCTTTGGTTAAGCAAATTGGTTCCGTTACCGGGAATCTGATAATCTTTGTTTACTTTCCAAGTGATATCCTTTGAATTATGTCAAACCCCAACGACAACAACCAGCAAAGAAGTGGAACCCCAGTTCCATCACCTTCAGGAACCCCACGTGGTTCGAGGGAAAAATCCCTAAAAAGATCCAATAACAACCATGGTAATAATGATCAAACTGTGGAACAAGATCATGTAAAGCAAATGATTGCAGAGTATGTGAGCCAAGCTTTTCAAGAATTTGCGAGAGGATTACCAGCAACGTTTCCTACACCGCCAATGCCACCCCCAATAACACCATCACCATGGAAAATCCTCAATCTGGGTTGGCAAACTCAGAAGGGGAGATACTCCTAATGAATCTCTCGAAACGAGACCAGGTATATCTAATAACTCAGACTTATAAAATTTACTATTAACCATGCAAAAACAGATGATGGAGTAGAACAATCGCATCGAACAAATTCCTGGTGTACCACCTGTCATCAAAGGCATCGATGTTGATAGATATTCTCAACAACCGTGGAAGCCAAGTGTGGCACCTTTGCCTATACCCAAGAAGTTTAAAATTCCTGACATCCCCAAATATGATGGAACAACTGACCCACGCGACCATGTGACTGCTTTCACTACTGGGGTAAAAGGCAACGACTTAACGAAACAAGAGATTGAATCAGTCCTTGTCAAAAGATTTGGGGAAACACTTACCAAAGGGGCTCTAACCTGGTATTCTCTTCTCCTTGAAATTCTATTGACTCTTTTGCTGAGCTTGCAGATTCGTTTATAAAAGCACACTCTGGTGCACAAAAAGTTGAGGAGAGAATAGAATACATATTCAAAATAAAACAACGAGACACGGAACTACTCCGAGAGTTTGTAGATAGGTTTCAACGAGAAAAATACAGTTACCCAGGGTGCCTGATAATTGGGCAGCCATGGCATTTGCAAGCAACTTGAATGATAAAAGCTCAGAAGCCACCAGGTGACTTAAGGAGAATCTAAGGGAATTCCCCGCCACAACATGGAACGAAGTATATAACATGTACAACACTAAACTCAGAATAGAAGAAGATATCATTGCTCGTTCGAGAGATAGAGATCATTCCAGATCCAGACGTCCTGAATCAGATAGAAGATCAGGTAAAAACAGGTATGATCCTTACTTAGGATCCTCGGGACGGGATATCCGGCCCAGGTTCGAAAATACTAGGTCGGACTATAGACTACAAGGAAGAGATGTAATCTCATCCACGTCTAGATCCAGAAAAGATCGAGATGAACGACCTAGAGGTAGTACTCAAATTGGGGATCATACCTTTAACGTAAGTACTACTAAAATTGTCTCAATATTGAAGAACATGGGAGACAAGGTTAAGTGTCCCAAAGAGATGCGGTCAAATCCAAATAGAAGAAACCTAGATCACTGGTATGAATTTCACAACGATCATGGGCACAAAACTACGGATTGCAGATTTTTACAAGGTGAAGTAGAAAATTTGTTAAAACAGGGCTATTAACAAAATTGTTTAGTGATAAAGGTAAACATGCATATATGAGGAACAGGCAGGAGCCCCCAAAGCATCCTTCTCCAAAACTAACCGTTAACNATGCGGTCAAATCCAAATAGAAGAAACCCAGATCACTGGTCTGAATTTCACAACGATCATCGGCACAAAACTGCGGATTGCAGAATTTTACAAGGTGAAGTAGAAAATTTGTTAAAACATGGCTATTTAACAGAATTGTTTAGTGATAAAGGTAAACAGGCATATATGAGGGAACAAGCAAAAGGACCCAAAGCCTACTTCTCCAAAACGAACCGTTAACGTAATACACGGGGGTGAAGAAGTAAACAGAGTGATTTGCA
>ML399042.1:56179-74636 GCA_005239525.1 Nicotiana knightiana | reverse complement strand
CTCCATCAAAGAACATCCTCCAACCATCATAGGATTCTGCAATATCTTCTCCTATGAATGATACCTCTTCATCAGGAAAATATGTTTTCAGGGGTTCGTATCCTCCATCTACGGGATTCTCAGCAAGATGGTCTACCAGAGCTTGTCCTTTAACTGCCTTCTGAGTCATGTAAACAATGTCAAATTTGCTCAGCAGGATTTGCCACTTGGCTAGCTTGCCAGTGGGCATGGGCTTCTGAAAGATGTACTTTAATGGATCCATCCTTAATATGAGATATGTTTTGTAGGCACATAAGTAATGTCTCAGCTTTTGGGCGACCCAAGTTAGAGCACAACAGGTACGCTCTAATAGAGAATACGGGGCCTCATATGGAGTGAACTTCTTGCTGAGGTAATAAATAGCTTGTTCCTTCCTTCCTGTTTCATTGTGCTGCCCCAGAACGCAACCGAAAGCTCCATCTAACACTGCAAGATAGAGTAACAAAGGTCTGCCTAGCTCAGGCGGTACTAGGACTGGCGGTGTTGACAAATATTCCTTGATTATGTCGAAAGCCTTTTGACAATCATCGGTCCACTTGGTCGCAACGTCCTTCTTCAGCATCTTAAAGATTGACTCACAGATGACTGTAGACTGTGCTATAAACCGGCTGATGTAATTAAGCCTCCCCAAGAAACTCATCACATCTTTCTTGTTCCTTGGTGGTGGTAGTTCTTGAATGGCTTTGACTTTTGACGGATCCAATTCTATTCCCCGGCGGCTTACAATAAACCCCAGCAACTTCCCAGCAGGAACCCCGAATGCACACTTTGCGGGGTTTAGTTTCAGATTGTATTTTCGCAATCTATTGAAGAACTTCCCCAAATTCTCCATGTGATCAGCAGCTTTCTTTGATTTGATAATGACATCATCCACGTACACCTCGATCTCCTTGTGAATCATGTCATGGAATATGGTGGTCATGGCCCTCATGTAGGTGGCCCCTGCATTCTTTAGGCCGAATGGCATCATCTTGTAACAATACACTCCCCACAGCGTAATGAATGTCGTTTTATCAACATCTTCCTCATCCATCCAAATCTGGTGATAACCAGCGAAGCAATCCACGAAGGACTGCAATTCATGCTTGGCGCAGTTGTCAATCAGAATGTGTATATTTGGAAAGGAAGTCTTCTTTCAGACTGACCCGGTTGAGATCCCGGTAGTCGACGCAGACTCTGACCTTCCCGTCCTTATTTGGCACAGGTACAATGTTGGCTAACCATGTCAGGTACTCCACTACCCGGAGAACTTTGGTGTTGATCTGCTTGGTAACTTCTTCTTTGATCTTCAAACTCATGTCGGGTTTGAACTTTCTGAGATTTTGTTTCACCTGTGGACACGCTGGATTGGTTGGCAGTTTGTGAGCCACAATAGACGTACTTAGACCAGTCATGTCATCATACGACCATGCAAATACGTCCTCATACTCTTTTAGGAACTCTGTGTATTCTTTCTTTTCTGATGGTGACAAATAAATGCTGATGCGAGTCTCCTTGACGTTTTTTGAATCTCCCAGGTTGATAACTTCAGTCTCATCCAGGTTGGACTTAGGTCTATTCTCAAAGTTCTCAACTTCTTTGACAATCTCATCAAGTATGTCATCTTCATCTGAATCAATGTCCGTTTGCTGCGTTGTCTGATTGCATGTCACAGTAATCGGTTCATCAAGACAAGTAATAGTAATGTTGTATAAATAAAGTAATGAGCGAAGACAATAACAATAAATATCGGATTCGTAAGAGAAATTTAGAAGATGCTTTGATGAATTGAATAACTGTTTTGAAAATTGAAGATCTCATTGCAGAAATTGAAAAATGCAGGAAAAGGAAAATCATTTAGTAAATAAAACAGAAAATAATGCTTGTTTTACCCTTGCTACCCCGAGGCTCGTCGGGCTTTGGATCTTGTGTGAGATGATGACGATGCCAGAATGCACGAACTAACCTTTGGGGAGGGGAATACATAAATAAAGAAAGAGGAAACAAAAACAAAAGTAGCCAAGTCAGTGAGGATTATGAAAAGTATTGCGGTATTTAAGCACATAGTGTGGGAATGTAAAACGCGTCCTAATTTGGGGACCTCTTTTGTGCCCGAGGTATGCCTAGCGACAAGTTGATTTGGAGAACTTAGATGCCAAAATGCCTCATTTCATTAATGTAGAAATAGACAAATCCAAAACGACACTAAAATAGTAAGCAGGAAATAAAGTCACTAATGGCCATTAGCCTTATTACATTGATAAAAACGAAAAAAGGAAATCCTATCCTACTTGGTCCCAGAAGGACCTTCCCCAGATTTGGCACCCTTGATCCCATCGAACAGGTTCCCTAGCTCACGCAGTCCTAGCAGTAGGTATTTCTTGACGTGTTTCTTATCACTGGAGGAAAGGTTTTCCCACCAGTTCAGGAGCTTTGGATGGATATTGGAGACCATGCCGAATCTGGGGATTTCGTGCCTCATTTTTTCTACAAAGCAAATAAAGTAAGGCCCTTACTGTCATGACCCAAAATCCAACATAGGTCGTGATGGCGCCCAACACCGGAGTCAGGCAAGCCAACAATTGTTTACTAGAGAGATTATCCTTATTTGACATACCAACCCCACATCTTCCCAAATTTTTACGCTTAGATCATTTAAATAAAAGCGGAAACATTAACCAACTTAATTAATTACAGCCACAATGATCAAGATCCAATATATACAGTCCCAAAATAAAGAGTCTACTATGTGCGTGCCAGGAACTAGTGTCACAAGTCTACAGGCGAACTAATAGAATATACAAAAGATTATACAAACTGAACTGCTGTCTGAGAGTAGTAGACAGAAATGAACAAAAGATAACTCCATAGCACTGCTGAGAATCGCCAAGGGAGGCAGCTCACCGTTGAGCCAGGTCCAGAATATACGTCAAGCTCCGGTCGGATAACCAGAAGCACCAGCCTCAGAACCTATACAATTAAGTACAGAAGTGCAGCATGAGTACATAAATGTATATATGTATCCAGTGAGTGTCCCGCCTAACCTCGAAGAGGTAGTGACGAGAGGTCGACTAGACATTCACTAAGGTCCAACGGTAATAATACCAAATAGGATATAACGAAATGCAGTAGACATGTGAGGCAGTAAGCAGCATATACCTATCAAGTACACAAATCCAGGAAAAACTACTGAAAATAAGCAACAATGTACACGTTTCTTTTCCCCAAAATATCTATCAAGTCAAAATCAATGAAAACAATACCAAATAGCCAAGTGCACGCAAGGGTAAGAGGACCGGCCGGAGTCGAAGGAATATCTAATCACTGAATAGTCGTAAAGCTTCCCCCGCTCGCGAATCATACCCGCGACTCGGGTGCTGACACATTTATACCAAATTACCATAAAGCTCCCCTCGATAGCAAATCATACCTACGATTCGAGTGCTGACACACTTATACTGAATATCATAAAGCTTCTCTCGATCACGAATCATACCTGCAATTCGAGTGCTGAAACACTTATACTGAATATCATAAAGCTTCCCTCGATCGCAAATCATACCTGCGATTCGAGTGCTGACACACTTATACTGAATATCATGAAGCTTCCCTCGATCGCGAATCATACCTGCAATTCGAGTGCTGACACACTTATACTTAATATCATAAAGCTTCCCTCGGTCGCGAATCATACCTGCGACTCGAGTGCTGACTCTCATATATATACATGTACATACCGAAGTTATCAATAAGCTCAGTAGGGTCTATACTTGTAACAAGAATTATTCAACTGGGAATTCAAATGCAACTTTCCACATTTCCATATCAATTCAAAAGTAATAGGCAGCTCAAAGAACACCTAAATATACATATAAGGCACATAGAAACATGCTTGTGAGCCCTAAAACTACCCGACATAGCATGATAGTTGCTACGTACGGACTTTCGTCACTTTGTATGCACGTATCCCCCAAAACAATACCACAACATATATAACGCCTATGGGGACAATTCCCTCTTACAAGGTTAGAAAAGTGACTCACCTTGTGTCGAATATACCCCTCGGACCAAGGATGCGCTCGAACTTCGAACTCAACACCCGAGGACTCGCAACTAGCCAAATATGGTACAATGATATCAATACATGCTCAAAGTAGGGGAATTATCCTATTTATTCAATAATTCAACATTCTTGAAGAATTTCCAAATTCAACCCCGGGCTCGCACACTCAAATTCTAAAAACTCTCGAAGGAATCACTTACCCATAGCCTAAGGATCGTTATTATGTGGTTTCTACTTGAATTCATGGCAATAAATGGGTAATTCACCAATTTCTCAAAAACCCTAAATTTAGAGTGGAATTTACTTACCTCTTTAGCAGTTAGGTCGTGGAACCTCTTTCCCCAAGATCCCAAGTCTCTAGTGGTGGTGGAAAATGAAAGAAAGGGGTGAAATCCCATGTTTTAAAGGAAACACACTGTCTGGCCTACAGGGGTTCTGCACCTGTGGCTCGAGGACCGCACCTGCAGTCTCGCGCCTGCGAGCTGGGGCTCGTACCTGTGGAAACTAGGCGAGTGGGGCTGGGGTCGCATCTACGGAGGGATGACTGCACCAGCGGTTCCGCTCCTGCGGACCTGTGTCCGCACCTGCGAGAAAAGGGGGACCTCACCTGGGGTCGCACCTGCAATGCTTGGGACCGCAGGAGCGGTCCCGCACCTGCGACTGGGCAACCGCACCTGCGGCCACACCAGAACAGGTGCACCAATAGCTATTTTAGCTGGTTTTTAGCCCCGTTGGGTGCCCGGGAGGCCCCTGGGCCCACCGGAGCCCTCGTCCAAATATACCACAAGTCCCAAATCATAATACGGACTCTCTCGAGCCTTCGAAACACCCAAAACAACGCTAAAACTCAAAATAACACCTCAAAACCCCAAGAACAAACTTAGGAACTTTAAGTTTTCTAGACTTCGTTAACAACGCGCCGAACCGACCTATACTACTCGGAATGACACCAAATTTTGCAGGCAAGTCATAAATGACACAAACGGAACTATTCCCTGTCTCAAAATTCTGTTCGGACATCGATAGCACAAAAACACATCCAAAACCACAATAGGAACCTAAGGAACTTCTTATTTCAATATTGGGCGCGGAAACACTCCCGGGTCATCAGAAACCCATTCCGAACATACGCCCAGGTCCAAAATCATCACACGAAGCTACCAGAATCGACGAAACTCGTTTCCAAGGTCGTTTACCCAAAATGTTGACCAAAGTCAAACTTGGCCTTAAAGGCCAACCTTAAGGAACCAATTGTTCCTATACCACTCTAAACACCTCCGAATCCCGGACCACTAGCCCCCGCAAGTCATAAATCATAAAAATCCGCTATGGGAAGTTTTATTTTAGGGGAACGATGTCTAATAACGCAAAATGACCGGTCGGGTCGTTACGTTCTCCACATCTTAAACAAATGTTCGTCTTCGAACGGGTCTAGAATCATACCTGAAATGCTGAATATTTGTTCTTATCTGCTCCGCATGTCCTCCTCGGACTCCCAGGTCGCCTCCTCAACTGGATGGCCCTTCCATTGGACCTTTACGGTAGAAACTCTCTTGGACCTCAACTGGCGGTCCTGTCTAATAATAGCAACTGGCTTCTCCTCGTAGCCCATCCTCCCATCCAACCGAATAGTGCTGAAATCAACCACGTGGGAGAAGTCAGCGTGGTACCTCCGAAGCATGGACACATGAAAAACTGGATGAACTCCTGATAAACTGGGAGGCAAGGCCAGATCATAAGAAACCTCCCCAACTCGCCTCAACACCTCGAATGGACCTATAAATCTCGGGCTCAACTTTCCTCTCTTCCCAAACCTCATAATACTTTTCATAGGAGAGACTTTCAACATGACCCTATCTCCCACCATAAATGATACCTCACGCGCCCTCTGATCCACGTAACTCTTATGTCTGGACTGTGCTGTACAGAGCCTCTCCTGAATCAACTTCACTTTCTCCAAGGCATCCCTCACCAGGTCGGTGCCATATAAATTAGCCTCGCCATGCTCAAACCACACGATAGGAGAACGACATCGCCGACCATACAAAGCCTCAAATGGTGCCATCTCAATGCTGTACTGATAACTATTATTGTAAGCAAACTTGGCCAAAGGCAAGAACTGGTCCCACTAACCTCCGAAGTCAATCACACATGCCTTGAGCATGTCCTCTAATATCTGAACTGTACGCTCCGACTGACCATCAGTCTGAGGGTGAAATGCTGTGCTGAGGTCTATCTGGGTGCCCATATCACTATGCAGTGCTCTCCAGAAGTGCGAGGTGAACTAAGGACCTCGATCTGTTAAAATAGACACCGCCACACCATGCAATCGGACTATCTCCCGAATGTAGATCTGGTCCAACCTCTCAGAAGTATATGAAGTAGCTACTGGAATGAAATACACCGATTTGGTCAATCTATCCATAATGACCCAAACCGTGTCAATCTTCCGCAAAGTCCGAGGCAACCCAACCACGAAGTCCATAGCGATGCGCTCCCATTTCCACTCAGGAATGGGCATCTGCTGAAGTAGGCCTCCTGGCCTCTGGTGCTCATACTTCACCTGCTGGCAATTAAGACGCCTAGTCACATACTCCACAATATCCTTATTCATCCACCTCTACCAGAAATGCTGCTTCAAGTCACGATACATCTTCATAGCACCAGGATGAATAGAATACGGAGAACTGTGTGCCTCCTCTAGAATCCTCTCTCTCAGGTCATCAAAATTAGGAACAAATAAGCAGTCCTGAAGTCTCAGAACACCATCCTTGCCAATAATAGCCTCCTTGGCCCTACCCTGAACCACTGTCTCCCCAAGCTCTGCTAAGCACGGATCATAGAACTGTTGGGCCTTAATCTCCCCCAATAACGAAGACTGAGCAACCATATGTGCTAAAACTCGATGAGGCTCTGAAAGGTCTATCCTCACTAGGCGATTGGACAAGGACTAAAGGTCCAAGGCTAGAGGTCTCTCCTCTGCTGCAATATAAGCCAAGCTACCCATACTCTCCGCCTTCCTGCTTAAAGCATCTGCTACCATATTTGCCTTGCCTGGGTGATAACGAATGGTGATATCATAATCTTTCAACAACTCAAGCCATCTGCGCTGCCTCAAATTAAGATCCTTCTTCTTGAACAAGTGCTGCAAGCTACGGTGGTCTGTATAAACCCCACAGGACACTCCATACAAGTAGTGCCTCCAAATCTTAAGAGCGTGAACAATCGCCGCCAACTCCAAATCAGGCACATGGTAATTCTTCTCATGAACCTTCACTTGGCGTGAAGCATAAGCAATAACTCTCCCCTCCTGCATCAATACACACACCAAGCCAATGCGTGAAACGTCGCAATATACTGTGTACATCCCAGAACCGGAAGGCAATACTAGAACTGGTGCCGAGGTTAATGCTGTCTTGAGCTTCTGAAAGCTCGCCTCACACTCGTCAGACCATCGAAACAGGGCATTCTTCTGAGTCAATCTAGTCAATGGAGCTGCAATAGAAGAGAAACCTTCCACAAATCGGCGATAATAACCTGCTAGGCCCAGAAAGCTCCTGATCTCTGTAGCTGAAGTAGGACGCGGCCAACTTTGAACTACCTCAATCTTCTGAGGATCAAACTTGATACCCTCTCCGGATACCACATGCCCCAGAAATGCCACAGACTCTAATCAGAATTCACACTTGGAGAACTTAGCATATAGCTTCTGCTCTTGCAAGGTCTGACGCACAACTCTCAAATGCTGCTCGTGCTCACCCAGGCTCCGCGAATAGATCAAAATGTCATAAATGAAGAAAATGATGAAGGAATCAATATACGGACTGAACACCCTATTCAGCAAATCCATGAATGCTGCTGGGGCATTAGTCAGGCCGAAGGACATCACTAGGAACTCGTAATGGCCATATCTGGTACAAAATGCAGTCTCCGAAACATCTGAGGCCCGAATCTTCAACTGATGATAACCCGACCTCAAATCAATCTTAGAAAACACGCGAGCACCTTGAAACTGGTCAAACATATCATCGATGTACGGCAAGGGATACTTGTTCTTAATGGTAACCTTGTTCAACTAGCAATAATCAATACACATCCGCATAGACCCATCCTTCTTCTTCACAAATAAAAATGGAGCACCCCACGGCGATACACTCGGTCTGATGAACCCCTTAGCTAACAACTCCTCAAGCTGCTCCTTCAACTCTTTCGGAGCGATACGGTACAGAGGAATAGATATAGGCTGGGTGGACACATATATAGGAGATCCCAAGGGCTCACGAGAAACATCCAGAAAATGAGCAAATAGGGTTGAAACATATGAATACGTGGATCCTAGATCAAACAATACTGAAGCCTCTCTACCACATACTGAGATAATGCCTGTGATCACGGAGTCGGAGGCCACTGCATCTGATCTGGCCGGAATAACATAAAATATGGCTGGAGCACCTGAAGACTGAGCCCCACCGGAGTGAGCAAGAGGTGCCTGACCTCCCCCTGACTGGCCTCCACCTCTAGGACGACCCCTGCCGACCTGTCCTCCACCTCTAGGTGGCCGGACTGCTGGTGCTAAAATCATAGGCTGATAACCCAGCTGCACTGTCTTGCCCCGAAACCTGGGACAAGACCTCCTCACATGGCCTAGATCCCCACACTCGTAACATCTCACATGTGACATACCCTGCTGTCCCAAAGAAGAAGAATCCTGAATGGCCGGAGAGCGATGTGAACCCTCGGGCATAACAATGAAATAAGAACTGGAGGATCTCTGGCGACTGGAGTAACCACTAGGAGGACTCTGAATAGCTGGAGGATGGTAGGAGCGCTCTGGCATGGCACTGGACTGGGGCCTAACTGGAACACCTCGAGAAGGTGGTGGAGGGGCTGAATGAGAAGGCCTACTGAGCTGACCACCCCCAAAGTGACCTTTGCTCCTAGCTGGGGCATCCCTGAAATCTCTTGAGAACCTAGCCCTCTTATCCTGCTGACCCTGCTCCCTGCTCCTCGACTGATAACCCTCGATCCTGCGAGTAATCTCCACTACGAGCTGATAAGGAGTACCCATCTCCACCTCTCGAGCCATGGTGGATCTAATACCTGGATGCAACCCTGCTACAAACCTCCGCACTCTCTCAGCATCAGTAGGTAATATCATAAGTGCATGGCGTGATAGCTCTGAAAATTTGGCCTCATAATTTGTCACGGACATCTGCCCCTGCTCTAACCGCTCAAACTGACCCCACAGCTCTTCCCTCTCAGAGGGCGGAATATATCTGTCCAAGAACATCTGTGTGAACTTCTCCTAAGTGACAGTAGGAGAATCTGCCGGCCTGCTGAGAATATAAGACTGCCACTACCTGCGAGCTCTGCACTCTAACTGGAATGTGGTAAAATCCACTCCATGGGACGCTAGGATCCCCATGTTGTGCAGTCTATCCCTGCACCTATCAATGAAGTCCTGGGCATACTTACCTCTCTCACCCCCGAAGACTGAAGGGCGCAATCGAGTCCATCTATCTAACATCTTCTGCTGATTGCCATCCGCAGCTGGTCTGGGCTCCTGTACTGCTACTACAGGCTGGGTACCACCATGGGTAGTGTACCTGGGGTATGATGTGCTGCAGCTGCCTGTCCTGCGGCCTGGGCGGTAGGGTTATGGACTCCCCACCCGTCTGTGAAGTGGCAGGATCTGCTGGAAATAAACCAGCCTGGGACATGGTGTCCATGAATCTCATCATACGACCCATAGCCTCCTGGAAGCCTGGCGCTGTCATGAAGTCCGCTGGAGAAGGATCTACTGGAGTCACCTCGTCCTTCTCCTCTAAGATAGGATCCTCCGGTGGTGCAACTGGAATACCTCTGGGACGCCCTCGTCCCCTACCTCGGGCCGGTGCCCTTCCCCTGCCTCTACCACGACCTCGGGAAACAGGGATAGCGGCATATCTCGGATCAGGAACATCGGATGCGCGCATCCTCACCATCTATGAGAGAATAGAAGAATGAGTTTAAGTACTTCAACGATTGCACGATAGAACATAAATAAAGAGGGTTTTACTAACACCTTGTAGCCTCCTGAAGATAAGTACAGACGTCTCCGTACCGATCCTCGAGACTCTACTGGGTCTGCCCGTGACTCGTGAGACTTACATGAACCTAGTGCTCTGATACCATGTTGTCACGACCCAAAATCCAATACAGGTCATGATGGCGCCCAACACCGGAGTCAGGCAAGCCAACAATTATTAACTAGAGAGATTATCCTTATTTGACATACCAACCCCACATATTCCCAACGTTTTACGCTTAGATCATTTAAATAAAAGCGGAAACATTAACCAACTTAAGTAATTACAGCCACAATGATCATGATCCAATATATACAGTCCCAAAATAAAGAGTCTAATATGTGCGTACCAGGAACTAGTGTCACAAGTCAACACACGAACTAGTAGAATATACAAAAAATGATACAAACTGTATTGCTGTCTGAGAGAAGTTGACAGAAATAAACAAAAGATAACTCCATAGCACTGCTGAGAATCGCCAAAGGGAGGCAGCTCACCGTGGATTCAGGTCCAGAATATACGTCAAGCTCCGGTCGGATAACCAGAAGCACCAGCCTCAGAACCTGTACAATTAAGTACAGAAGTGCAACATGAGTACATAAATGTATATATGTACCCAGTGAGTATCCCGCCTAACCTCGAAGAGGTAGTGAGAGAGGTCGACTAGACACTCACTAAGGTCCAACGGTAATAATACCAAACAGGATATAACAAAATGCAGTAGACATGTGAGACAGTAAGCAGCAGATACCTATCAAGTACAAAAATCCAGGAAAAACTACTGAAAATAAGAAACAATGTACACATTCGTTTTCCCCTAAATATCTGTCAAGTCAATGAAAATAGTACCAAATATCCAAGCGCACGCAAGGGTAAGACAACCGGCTGGAGTCGAAGGAATATCTAATCACTGAATAGTCGTAAAGATTCCCTCGCTCTCGAATCATACCTGCGACTCGGGTGCTGACACATTTATACCAAATTACCATAAAGCTCCCCTCAATCGCGAATCATACCTACGATTCGAGTGCTGACTCACTTATACTGAATACCATAAAGCTTCCCTCGATAACTAATTATACCTGCGACTCGAGTGCTGACACACTTATACTAAATATCATAAAGCTTCCCTCGATCGCGAATCATACCTGCGATTCGAGTGCTGACACACTTATACTAAATATCATAAAGCTTCCCTCGATCGCGAATCATACCTGCGATTCGAGTGCTGACACACTTATACTAAATATCATAAAGCTTCCCTCGATCGCGAATCATACCTGCGATTCGAGTGCTGACACACTTATACTAAATATCATAAAGCTTCCCTCGATCGCGAATCATACCTGCGATTCGAGTGCTGACACACTTATACTAAATATCATAAAGCTTCCCTCGATCGCGAATCATACCTGCGATTCGAGTGCTGACACACTTATACTAAATATCATAAAGCTTCCCTCGATCGCGAATCATACCTGCGATTCGAGTGCTGACACACTTATACTGAATATCATAAAGATTCCCTTGATTGCGAATCATACCTGCAATTCAAGTGCTGACACACTTATACTGAATATCATAAAGCTTCCCTCCATCGCGAATCATACCCGCGACTCGAGTGCTGACTCTCATATATATATACATGTACATACCAAAGTTATCAATAAGATCAACTGGGAATTCAAATGCAACTTTCCACATTTCCATATCAATTCAAAAGTAATAGGCAACTCAAAGAACACCTCAAGATACATATAAGGCACATAGAAACATGCTTGTGAGCCCTAAACCTACCCAACATAGCATGATAGTTGCTACGTATGGACTCTCGTCACTTTGTACACACTTAGCCCCCAAAACAATTACCCACAACATATATAACACCTATGGGGACAATTCCCTCTTACAAGGTTAGAAAGGAGACTCACCTCGTGTCGAATCTACCCCTCGGACCAAGGATGCGCCCGAACTCCGAACTCTACACCCGAGGACTCGCAACTAGCCAAATATGGTACAATGATATCAATGCATGCTCAAAGTAGGGGAATTATCCTATTTATTCAATAATTCAACATTCTTGAAGAATTCCCAAATTCAACCCCGGGCCCGCACGCTCAAATTCTGAAAACTCTCGAAGGAATCACTTACCCATAGCCTAAGGATCGATATTATGTGGTTTCTACTTGAATTCATGGTAATAAATGGGTAATTCACCAATTTCTCAAAAACCCTAAATTTACTACCCAACTCTTGATTTCAATGATTTAGTAGGGAGTTTAACTAGTAATTCATTTTTGAAACTAGTGTTAGAGTGGAATTTACTTATCTCTTTAGCAGTTAGGTTGTGGAACCTCTTTCCCCAAGCTCCCAAGTCTCTAGTGGTGGTGGAAAATGAAAGGAAGGGGTGAAATACCGTGTTTTAAAGGGAACACACTGCCTGGCCTACAGGGGTTCCGCACCTGCGGATCGAGGACCGCACCTACGGCCTCGCGCCTGCGACCTGGGGCTCGCACCTGCGGAAACTGGGCGAGTGGGGCTGGGGTCGCACCTACGGAGGGATGACCGCACCAGCGGTTCCGCTCCTGCGGACCTGTGTCCGCACCTGCGAGAAAAGGGAGACCTCACCTGGGGTCGCACCTGCGATGCTTGGGACCGCATGAGCGGTCCCGCACCTGCAACTGGGAAACCGCACCTGCGGTCACACCAGAACAGGTGCACCAGCAGCTATTTTAGCTGGTTTTAGTCCCGTTGGGTGCCCGGGAGGCCCTTGGGCCCACCCTAGCCCTCGTCCAAATATACCACAAGTCCCAAATCATAATATGGACTCATTCGAGCCTTCGGAATACCCAAAACGACGCTAAAAATCAAAATCACACCTCAAAACCCCAAGAACCAAACTTAGGAGCTTTAAGTTTTCTAGACTTCACTAACAACGCGCCGAACCGACCTATACTACTCGGAATGACACCAAATTTTGCAGGCAAGTCATAAATGACACAACAGAACTATTCCCGGTCTCGAAATTCTGTTCGGACCTTGATAACACAAAAACACGTCCAAAACCACAATAGGAACCTAAGGAACTTCTTATTTCAATAATTGGGCGCCGAAACGCTCCCGGGTCATCAGAAACCCATTCCAAACATACGCCCAGGTCCAAAATCATCACACGAAGCTACCGTAACCGACGAAACTCGTTTACCCAAAATGTTTACCAAAGTCAAACTTGGCGTTAAAGGCCAACCTTAAGGAACCAATTGTTCCTATAGCACTCTAAACATCTCTGATTCCCGGACCACCAGCCCCCGCAAGTCATAAAACATAAAAAGCCGCAATGGGAAGTTTTATTTATGGGAACAGGGTCCGATAATGCAAAATGACCGGTCGTGTCGTTACACTTACCCCCACCGGACTCGACTATTTAATGTCAATAATTAGCAGGAAGCATTTAATTCTCCAAATAAATGCACAGAACTTGAGGGCGTCCGTTTGGGTTTAGGGAAACCCGATGGACTTTTGGATAAGGCTATCTTAAAATCTATCATGCAGACGACACTTTAGCTCGAATAGGTTTGACCATGATGCATGCAACAGTGCAACAGAGTAAGGTTTCTATGGGGTTTTAGACCCGTACCCTTGAGCGGACAACTCAAGGGGGAAAGGCACGGAACCGTCGACTGCACTGCTGATCGACTAGTTTTACCGCAAATAAGCCTTTCTGAATTTAGTGGGTAATAATATAGGAAGAGTGCAACCACTCATCAAGCGTTGCTATAGTATTTTATTTGGCACGAGTGGAGTATGAATGCTGAGCATGATTATGCAATAATAAGTATTAAAACAAGTTGTCACGTTAAAGAAAGCGGTAAAAACGGTAGTAATGATTTAAAGCAGTTACAAAAGGAATCAAAGAGACATGTCAATTTTGTCTTTGAAGAAAAGTAAATACCTGAAGTAAACAATTAATTGCATGTAAAGGGAATTGGAAATGGTGCAGGTATTTAAAATTAAAGGCACCAATTCACGAAACAATTTGAAATGGTAAAAGCCTGGATATCCCTAACAGAGTCGCCATGCTGTTGCGCCCCCTTTTTCCTCGCGGAATCGGGTTTATGAATTGGTTGGGACAACTTGTTCCTTTTAGGAAAGGGGTTTTCATATTTTGAAGAGTCGCCACCTAACGATTTTAACGGTGCGTTAGGGCACCTAAGGGGTTCAATTACAACTACGTTACTAACCAGAGATTGGGTAAAGTCTTGAAATTATCCTTAGGGGAAGGTGTTAGGCACCCTTCAGGATCCACAAGTGTGGTTCCGGGCCAAATGGTTTCGTGAATTTGTACAATTAGCAAATAACAAGTAAAGGCTCAAATAAGAGGGGATTTAAGTCTTAAGCACACAGATGTTTGAAAATAGCAAAAAGGTTAGACTTTGAAAAGGATTACGAGCTAAGCATATAAAAGGTGTCCTAGGTTTATAATAATATGGATCACATCAATGCAATACCCGATAATTACTCCTCGAAGAGGGGCTACACGTGGTGTTAGCACACCGGTCATAATATCCATATTCTATCCTTCCCACCCCGTAAGGTTATTAAAAACGAGTGTTGGCCTCAACCTCTATTGCATGCTGTTACCCGTCCCTTCCTATCAATCCCGGAGGAAATTAGGACTCCTATCCTAAAGGGAGGTGCTAGGCAGACCCTCAGGTTTTAAAGGTAAAAATTCTAGGGCGACAGATAACAAAACAAGTAGGACTGCAGATAAAGGAAAGCATAGAAAGCAGATAAAGGCTCAAGTATTCCTCCACACACAGTACACATAAAAAACATGTCTCATACACAACTAAGGTCCCTATTAATTCAGAATCCTAAAGCATGGTATCTAGGTGATAACACAAAGACAAATTTATTGCATAACTCAGAGAGGAAGTCTTAATCAAGCTTGCCTACTGGTTTTAAGCATGCTGACAGTTAAACATGATCACAAAGACAGTTCTGATTTTATTTTTTAAGTTAATTAACTAAGGCTCGCCTAGGTGTAGGATAACATGCAGCAATTATTCAAATTTGTTAACGACTCCAGGTTGTTTATAGATAATAACATGCAATTATAGGTGTTGAAGATGTGCAAAGGACTAATTACCAGTTGCTTAGAACATGGGACTGTTTTAGCTATTTGTATTTAGACTAAGTGCAGTTAAGTAGATATGATCCTATAGCATGATATCTAATGCAGCATGACGCATAATAACTTAAACAGGATTTTTAAATGCACATAAAATCACAACATTATGCACAGTTTCAGGAATAACATAGGTGACAGATTTTAATCGTTGTTACCTAGAACAGGATCTCTATATGTATAGCATGATGAGACATGATTGCAGTTTATTTATCCTAGGACAATACTTCTAGTGAAGTTTCAGAACATAGGCAGAATCACGTAATAGCAACTTATTTTATTATTTATCCTATAGGCAGGATTTCTAAGCGTAGATGAGATGTTGAATACACATAGATCTTAAGTAGCATGATATCTAATGCATGGCATATTATACCTAAACATGGCTTCTATTGCACATGGAGAAAATAAACCTAGAAACATGGTCTCTACCCTTAATTATACTACAACATGCATATCACCCACCCATTTTCACTATCCGACCCCAGAGTTATTTACAATTAATTATTACAGACCACTGAATATGAATTACACAACTGAAATAAAATAAAAATAAGAAGTTAACTATAGGGAGCCTACAGAATAGACTCAAGTCTCCAGGTCCTCAATGTCAGGTAGTGTTTCATAGCCTTTTCACAATCCGAGTGTGTCAGAGTTCCCTAAGGACCTCAAGGGATCCCGAGCAGTGTTCACACCAGGATTTCATAGCAAAGATGGAGTAAGTGCAGTGTGGCATGGCCATCCTTTGTGTGTCAAAGTTCAGAAGGAGCTCAAGGGTCCCAAGGAAATGCTCACACAGAGGGGGCAGAACCTAGACTTCTAAGAGTATATGTGAAAGTGCTTGACATAGTTTTTTTTAAAAGGTTCAGTAACAAAACAGTTTTGAAAAAAAAGGGTAAGTAAGAAAACAAATTTGAAGAGGAAATTTGATTGGAATAGAAGTTCAACATCATACAAAGGACCATGAATAGTCCAAAAATCACAAGCAGGGGTAATGGGATTTGAGGGACAAATACAGAGCATGTGAGGGCAAATATGTAGCAGGAAGAAACACATATAGGCATGCAATCAAAAGCTTCTAAGGGTTCAGAGGATCAGAAGTACAGTAAAGTAGTGAATCAGATTAACATATCAACACCAAACAACTAAGACTATGATCACTAATGTACCAATCATAGGCATGAGGATTCACATAAGAAACAGGTGTTAAGTATACAGAAACATGTTGGTCATTGACAAGTAAAGCCTAACTTAACATGTGAATGAAGTTCTGGATCCTAGTTACATGTTGAACAACAAAATAATAAGTAAAAGTAAATTAGAAACACACTGAATTACAACAGTAATAGAAACATGTTGGTTTGAGAACTATTAGAACATACCAGTGAAGTGAAGAAAGCAGTAACACAAACAAGAAGTAGGAGATGCACAATAGTTAGCCTTGGCTTGCAGCCGACTAACTTAGAATAGCAGTAACTAGCACAGAAAAGAGTGAGAGCAAAGAGTTTTTTTAATTATGAGAGAGAGAATTGAACAAATTAGTTGTCTCTGTGTGTGTGTGCCATGGAACGAATAGGGTATATATATAGTTTGAAACTAGGTGAAAATAAGGGTAGGAATCAAACTAGCCATAATTAAGGGACTGGGAATCAATCAGGGCATAACCAGCCCAAGTACTCCCTTGAATTAAGGAGTTATTCAAACGGTAAGTAACAAATAAGGAAAGGAGGTAAAACAGTGTTCATGACAAGCAATTAAGTATCCCTTAATTGAAGGTTGAACTCAAACGGCTAGTAGGTAAGCATAATTAAGGAAAGTTACCATGCATAGGACATGTAAGAAAATAATTTCAGACCAAATCAAGCAAGCAATTAAGGAAGCAATATCAATCACAGTAACAAATCAAGGTAAGAAAAACAAGTTAGGGGTTGGAAATCAGAAGAATATCTCATGAGAGATCAGTAGGGCTTTTCGAATCATAGTGAATCAGAAATTCAAACAACTAGTGAATAAAGACTCTTATGTATAGCAGGAATGACCATATTATAAGCAAAGCTATAAGTCAGGCAACAATTGAGTGACAAATAACACAGAATCAAGGACTCGAGCAAGCATAATATTAATTGAAGAGAATCAACATGAAACAACACAGTTGTTAAGCAAGAAAACAGAAACCCTAGTATATGAAATTAGGAATCATGTGAGTCAGGGAGGCAAGAAGAACCAAAGACAAACAACATAGGGTAAAGATCAATGAAACATAAGCACATATGTGAACACTCAGGCAAACCAGTAGTTTTCAGGGTTTTATGTCTGAAAAATTAGGGTTTTACATAGATACTAGTACGAATCAATAGAGTAGACATGATACACACAAAAGAGATGAAGAGTCATAAACCCTAATAGGAAAAACAAGTAATATCACCAGAAATTCAAGCCATTCGTGACAATCGAACACATGTACTGACCACAGCACAAGGAAAAGGTTTTAATAATGAAAAATGTGAGGGAAAATCATGAGATAGTGTTAAAAAATCGAGCAAGAAAACCATTTTGAAAAAGGGTTTCGGAACCCTAGTTAAAAGTTAAGAACTGTTTAGAAAAAATAGAAGATCTTTAAAGGAAACATCATAATAACTCGTAATATGCATAGATCTATTGTAGATGTGAAGGAATCAGAAGTTTCAAACCTTAGGGTTTCAAAGAAAACCTCAGAGAAGATGAGAAGAACATCAAATGTCACTGGCTCAGCCTCAAAGGTCACAGACCTGACTCGAAATCAAAGCCTTGAAGGCTTGGGGTAAGCAGGAACCCCATGGGTGTGAACAGACGGGTCCTCGCCCCTCGAGGGCCTTAGGGATGACATTACCGGTATAAGGAAACCATAGGAGGCAGAGGGTTGTTAAGGTTTTGAGGTTTCCGGCGAAGGGATGGCGGGAGAAGATGAAGAGATCCATCGGAATCTGAAGAGACAGGAAGTCTCTAGAAGAGACTATAGAGAGAGAGAGAGAGAGAGAGAGAGAGAGAGTAGAGATATGAGAGATGGTGAAAATGAGAGGGGGTCAGGGGGGTTAGGTAGGTTTAATTATGGTAACAAAAATCTGGGTCGTTGATCTAATT
>ML399042.1:39657-55814 GCA_005239525.1 Nicotiana knightiana | reverse complement strand
GGGGGGGGGGGGTTAGTCTAGGTTAATTAAGGTAACAAAAATCTGGGCCGTTGATCTAATTTGATCAACGACTCAAATTGGTTTGGGGTTGGGCCGGGTAGGATATTGTATTGGGCTTGGGGGGTCTGGGCTAGTTTAATTGGGTTAGGGACCAGGATTAATTAGGTTGGAATTTAAATAAAGAATGGCTATTTGTTAAATACCCATTAAAATTAGATAAATAATTAATAAAAATGGCTAATAATTATATAAAATAAAATTAAGGCTAAATAAGTGAAATTAAGGTAATTAATTAATATAGAAAATTATATAAAATGAATAATTATTGATTTAAATGGCATAAAATGTATATTTGTAATTATGGTCAAATAATGCCATATTTGCTAATTTGTGAAATAATTAAATACTAATAAGATTAAAAAAAAATGATATATCGAGCTAGGAAATATTTTGAAAATTATTTATAATATACTTCATGAATAATTATTGAATATAAAAATACTGAATAAATTAGAAAAGAATTTAATAAAAATATGAAAGATTACGGAAAAATATCAGTTATTATAAATAGTGATTTTGAAGGTATATAAGCAAATTTAAAAATAGTTTGAGGAAAAATTGGGTATCAACACTACTTTTAGCCCTTGCATCACAAAGGCAATACTTAATGGAGGTTAACTTCCCTTGGAGGGCATCTCTCTCAGAGGTTATCTCGCTCACACACTACTTAAATCCAAGGATCTCAACATCCCTGGCTCTGAATACTTCCCGCATCAGGGCACCTTTCTCCTTAAGTTGCGAAGATCATCCCGACAAGGGTTAAGTACTGATATCGATTACAAAAACAAAGCACATGAAGTCTATGTTACCTACTCATCAAGATCGCTCCGTTCTCGAGATACCATTTCTAAACGAGCTCGGAGGTCCAACATCTCTTCCTCCTTTTGGGCTAGAAGATCCCTGAGCTCATCCGCCTCCGATAAGAACCTCCTGCGCTCCCCCTCGTAATGGATCAGCTCAGACTGAAACTTGGCTGTGGTCCTATTGTAAAGCACTTTTGCCTGAAAAAGGGGAGTTAGAGAAATTATAATCAAAGCTCGAAACAATCAACGAAGAAATTACCTGTTTGCAAAGCTTTTCAGCTTCCTAAATAATGAGCAAAGCATTAAGTTCGGAATTCTTCTCGGCCATGATGAAGAGCCCCTCAGCTATGCCTTTCCTTCTGAGGGTCTCCTCCACGTGGAAGGATTCTGTATTTGGGGCATCCCGTATTTCCATCGGGGAAAAAGTTGAAACTGGCGGAGAGTCACCTACATCACTAACCCCGGCTAGGTCAATCGGGGCCTTCGGATCGCAACTAGGCTTCCGTAACTGATCTACCAAGTGCCCTTCAGCCCAGATTATATTTCATCTAATTATTGGGTCAGAGACATCATCTGATTTGCCCTCGAGAACTTTTTCGGTCCCAGGTAAGATGGCATCATCGACTTCTAATCTAGAAGTCCTTCACTCAACAGTCGACGAATCAGCAAAGGCAGGAGCAATTATGCTTCCACTTCCCTCGGTCGGTATCAAGAAATCTTTTTTCTCGTCTAAGGTCGTGGAGTTGGCCTTAGACCTCCTATCTATAGTCCTCTTCGGCTCCAAAAACTCGATCGATGATTCCCTTTTTCTTTTCTTCTCTGCATGCGATTTTGGGATATCTGCTCCCCCGAGAAACACTTCTCTCATCATAGAAGCCTCCCCGAGGCCTGCATAAGCACAGAACACGAGAAGTCAGAACATATTCAGGGGGTGTCTCTTTTAAACAGAACTCAGGTATTGCAAAAGGAAAGGCCCCACCATGATTTTTAGCTTCCCATCGACCCCTAGCTAGGTCGCGCCACACATGCTCGGCATACGGGCAGATAGAATAAAGATGGCGAACCCAGCTCGAGAGATCTTTCACTACATCGGGATACCACGCAACAACTGCATCGTCAAAAGGAATTAGTTCAAGGGAGAAGTGGCACAAAGGAAAATTAAAGTATTAACTTACGATTCACATTCCATTCCTCGAGGAACGTCATCCTTTCGAATGGAATAAGATCCGAGGTCCTGACTCGAACAAAGCAACTCATCCATCCTCTATTCTTTCCTTCATTAGTGCAAGCAAAGAAAACCCTCGAGGCCCAACGCTGAAGTTTAATCAGACCACCTCGATAAAGTTGGGGACTGTACATTCTAATCAGGTAGTCAAGGTTGAAGGCATCCCCTTGACCATGTTTGTAAATACCTAATCATGTAAATAGTTTTCCAAAATGATAGGTGAATCTGGCCGAGCGTCACTTGATATCACTTACAGAAGTCGACAACGACAGGGTCTATCGACGACAAAGATGGCCCTACTGGGCCAAGGGTAAATGGGTAAGTGTATCCACTGAGGAAGCTGATTTTATGGGTTGTTATATCTTCCTCCTGAGAAGGAATCTCCACTTGCGCCGCATCTCCCCAGCGGCAATCGGTTTTCACTTTCTCGATGTTTGTTATTAGGCTAACATATCGGGATATGGGTTCACAACGCCCCGACCTCGAGAAAGGTTTATCGACCTTAAAATCAGAGGTCTTTTCGCAGGGTCCGGGGGTGCACTCCTCGATATTTGGGAGAACAATTGCCTTCCCCATAGAGGAACATGAAGAATAGGGGGCTTTATCATCTTGTTGAAAAGTTTTGGAGGCCTTCGTCATTCCTGCGGAAAGATTTCAAAGAACACGAGAGGGAGCTGATAAGAAATGGGATATAAGAAAGAAGTAATGAGAGCTCTTTTCAGAAGAGATTAGAAGAAGTAATGAAAAAAGGGTGGCAGGAGAAGGAGTATTTATAGGGGCCAACCGCGCACGTTCAGGAAATCCAAAAGGTAACCAACCGCCAAAATAAATTAGAATCTTTTCAAAAACTGTGCATGTATGATTTCTGAGCATCTCTCACATTGGTTGCTTACGTGGCATGACTGATAGGATAATGAAAGCATTAAAAAGTTGGTGAATTCAAATCGTCTCTTGTCTTTTCATTCCAAGAAACGCGGGGACTATCTGTATACGGTAAAATCGGGGAAGCCTGATTTTAAGGCTTCTACGACATTCCGAGCCTCGACCTCGACTGTATCGGAGCGGAACCTGAAGTTTAACCCCGAGGTGAACTCCTCGAGGAAGCATTCCGAGGGTTCAATATACCTCGAGGCGGGGCAAGATTCAAAGAACGTTATGAAAAGGCGGGAAACTCCCAAAAGGCACATGGTTAAAGCTGACAAAGTACACAAAATAGTACAAGCCCGTACCGTGGAATTAAATGGTTGTACCAGTCATCTCTCTTTTGTAATAATTACACATATACTATGTTGGGATTCTCCCTCGTATATAAAGGGGACCCTTGTCACTTTGTAAGATATATGATATTCAATACAAGAACAAGAACAAGAGCATCCTCTGCTCTCTAACTAAAACATTCTATACAATTGTTCTATTGATATATTGCCTTTCATTTATTGTGTTCATTATTTTTTCTTCATTGATTATTTGTTATTAATCGCAAATAGGCCATCTCTTAGGCCTTCAATATTGTTATATCACCCTTGCCAGCCCTTTGTCAGGCTCCTAAGCTCGACCTCGGGGCCCATCCCGACTGACCTCGAGGTCTATCCCAACCGACCTCGAGACCAGGCTCTCCACTGCTCGGTTTGCATAATCTTTCTACCCTTCGCTCTTATTTCATTTTCCCACTACTCACTAAGTATCTACTGCCTAAATAACAGGTATTAAAATAGATCACGTATTTTTAGAACCACATAATCAAATATAGTTGTAATTACCATTTTTCACGGTAAGCAACATACTAATTTTTGTTCATACAAGTCACATGGTATCTCTTACAAGCTTCATAAATCCATAAAGGTCCGGAGAAATTTCCGCTGGTGGCGGCGGAAAAGTAGCTTGGTCATTGCCGCTTCCGGGCGAAGCAGTCCTCCGCAAGTTCAACTAGCATTTCTTCGTAAGCTTTGTCTACCTCTGGTTGTGATTGAGAAAGTCCAAAATTTCTTCTTTCCGAACGGGTCCAATCTCTGAAAAGTACTGATTTTTCCAAGCTCTCCCTCATAGACGCTCTATAATCACCGAGTTGAAGTCTTTCTTGACTGAAAGCGCTCTCCGATGCCACTATTGAAGTTTGAATAGTTAAAATGTCTCGGTCCATCCTTGAAAGAACCAAAAAGTATTTTTCTTTGTCCTTACATCATTCCAAATATTAAAGGATTCGTCGGGATTCACTTCCTCAATTACCCGCGGCAAATAAACTTCAAGCTCATTTAGTTGTGAAAAATCACTACTACTAGAACCTTGAGAACTCCTAAACCCCGCCCAAGCACTAAGTGTTCTTACTCCCACAGTTCTTTTAGATGATTGAGAATAAGAAGAAGAAGGAGTTGGAACACTTGGTCTAGCATGATTTAATGCAACTTGATAAACATTATAAATAGTTTGAGAATTTATTCTAATTGAGGCTATTGCGTTCGGAAGTTGTGGCAACTCCTCATCTTCAAGTGCTAAACCATTATAAACAATTTTATACCAAAATTGAGGGCCTCCTAATTTCATACAAGGATTTAGCAAAGCAGCAACACTATAAATAGGGAGAATAGGGAAAAATATTTACTAAACTTTTTTCTCATAGAATCAATAACAAGTTTATAAATTTTCCCACCCTCTGAAAAATGAGCAAACAAATTTGCAATTTCTGCAATATAAACTAAATAGTTAGAAATAGTCGGATAATTGTATTGGTAAAAATGAGCTTCACACGTGTAATACTTATGATGACTCAAATATCTATATGGAGCAATGACAACATGACAACTGGACGAGACTTTATGAAGAAGAACGAGATAAAAAGGAACAGAACAACATACCTACAGGGTAATCAGATACGGGAATCTCAACCTAATTGAGAAGGCGAAGAGACACAGTCAGAATGAATCAAGACGGAATAAAGGGCAGATTCGGGGATCTTCAATTAATGAGAAAAAATGTTACATAATCTTCACGCAACAGTTATAATTAATCATTGTAACGTTACATTAATTCCATTATTAGCCATTAATGCTCAATCACTGAAAAGAGTAGACGTTATATTAAGAAATTCCCTATAAAAGGGAGTAAAATATAACTGGTAAGGACACGTTCGAACCACTATTGAAATATACTTACTTTTTATGCATCTTTCTGCTTTCTATTTATAAATTTACCTATAATTATTAGCATATTATGTGGTTATCAGAAACCCGTGTTCTTCTTAAAATAGCTTTGGAAGAGAATCTAATTCTTTGGTTAAACAAATTGGTTCCGTTACCGGGAATCTAATAATCTCTGTTTTTCTCAAACAACATTCTGTAAATTATGTCGAATGCCAACGACAACAACCAAAAAAGGATTGGAACTCTAGTTCCATAACCTTCAGGTTCCCCACGAGGCTCAAGGGAACATTCCCCCAGAGAAATCTACGACTCAAAATAATAATCACAATGGAAATGAACAAACAGGAGAAAAAGATCCTGTAAAACAAATGGTTGGTGAATATGTGACTCAAGCCTTACAAGCTTTCATGAGGGGACTGCCAGCTGCATCACCTACACCTCCTCCTAACAACACCGCAACTGTGGAAAATCCACAATCCGAACTAGCAAACTCAGGAAGTAGAGGCACTCTAAATGAGTCCCTCGAAGCAAGACTAGGTATGTCCAGTAATCCAAAATTATAGTCTTTATTACTAACCTTGTAGAAACAGGTGAAGGAACAAAACGACCGAATCGAGCAAATTCCTGGAGTACCACCTGTTATCAAAGGCATTGACGTTGATATATATTCTCAACAACCTTGGAATCCAAATGCAGCACCCTTGCCTATTCCCAAGAAATTCAAAATGCCTGATCTCCCAAGTACAACAGGACAACACGTGATCATGTAACTGCTTTTACTACAGGAGTAAAAGGCAACGATCTGACTAAACAAGAAATTGAATCAGTACTAGTCAAGAAGTTCGGAGAGACACTCACCAAAGGAGCACTAACATGGTATTCTCTTCTACCCGAAAATTCTATTGACTCCTTTGCTGAGCTTGCAAATTCTTTTATAAAAGCACATTCCGGTGCACAAGAAAGTCGAAAAAAGAATGGAATACATATTCAAGATAAAACAAGGAGACGCAGAGTTGCTCCGAGAATTTGTAGACAGGTTTCAACGAGAAAGAATGCTGCTACCAAAGATACCTGACAATTGGGCAGCAATGACGTTTGCAAGCAACTTAAATGACAGAAGCTTAGAAGCCACGAGAAGACTCAAGGAAAGCTTAAGAGAATTCCAAGCCACGACATGGAACAATGTCTATAACAAGTACAACACCGAGCTACGAATAGAAGAAGACACCATTGCTCAATCAAAAGCTGAAGATCGAGCCAGTTCTAGACGCTCCGAACCAGAAAGGAGAACGGGTAAGAACAAGTACGATCCATATATGGGACATTCAGGACGAGAAACTCGTTCTGGGTTTGAAAACACACTGTCAGAATATAGACCATCAAATAGAGATACGAACTCATCCTCCTCAAGATCTAGAAAAGATCGGGAGAAACCGAATAGAGGTAATGCAAGAGCCGGAGACTACAACTTCAATATAAGTACTTATGAATTAATTACCGTACTGAGAAACATGGGCGATAAAGTTCGATGGCCCAAAGAAATGAGATCGAATCCAAACAAAAGGAATCCAGACTTCTGGTGTGAATTCCATAACGATCATGGACACAGAACATCAGATTGCAGATTGTTGCAAGGTGAGGTAGAAAAATTATTAAAACATGGCTATCTAACAGAACTGTTTAGTGAAAAAGGAAAACAGGCATATATGAAGAACATGCAAGAGCCCCCGAAACCACCATCTCCAAAGAGAACAATGAATGTGATACACAGACGAGAGGAGGTGAATGGAGTAGTCTGCAAAAGAACAACAAAATTCACAATTACACACGGGAAGCGGATTCGTGAAGACATGGAAGCAAACAATTTAACGTTCGACAATGCAGATGGCAACAAATTGCTGCTTCCTCATAACGATGCTCTGGTAATATCTCTACTCATACATGACACTAATGTAAAAAGAGTGTTTATTGATCCAGGTAGCTCAGTCAACATCATTTTGTTGAAAGTTGTGGAAGAAATGCTAATGGAGGATCGAGTAATCCCAAAAGCACGAGCCTTATCTGGGTTTGAAAACTCTATGGTCATAAAAAAAGGAGAAATTAAGCTTAGTACCTATGTAGTAGGAGTAATCAAAAATACGAAATTTCAAGTTATTGACACCGATATGGCTTACAACGTAATCACAGGGAGACCATGGATCCATGAAAAGGAAGCAATACCATCTACTTTACACCAGGTAATAAAATTTCCTTCCAAATGGGGAATTCAACAGATTCGAGGCGATCACCAGACCTCAAGGAATATAAAATCAGTAGTACACTTAAACAAAAAAGAGGTAGCGGAAGAGTTAAAAGATGAGGAAATCGCCTAAATTAGGTACGAAAGAAGAAATTGGAACCCAAATAGGTACGGAAGAAGGAATCCACGAGAAGGTGAACCAAATCACCCCAGAGGCAACATCAACACATAAGGACATAGATTCCAGACCCGATGTCATTCAGAAGCCAAAAGAAGACGAGCATATTAAAACAACTATTGAGGAGCTCGAAGCTATCCCACTGTTCGAGCAGAAGCTTGAGCAAAAAGTTCATATAGGCACGAGGCTAAGCCCCGCAAGAAGAGGTAAGTTAATTGAATATTTAAATGCTAACTCAGATTGTTTCACTTGGTCCCATTCAGATATGACAGGTATACCTCTGGAAGTGATGACTCATAAAATAAATGAAGATCCATCCTTCGTGCCTGTCAAGCAAAAGAAAAGAAAGCAAGGACCATTAAGGAACCAAGTGATCGATGAAGAGGTACAAAAACTCTTGAAAATTGGTTCAATATGCGAGGTAAAATATCCTAATTGGTTAGCTAATACTGTAGTGGTACCCAAAAAGAATGGTAAATGGAGAGTATACGTAGATTACACATATTTGAATAAAGTATGCCCCAAAGAATCCTTTCCATTACCACACATAGATCAAATGATCGATGCCATTGCAGGTCATGAATTGTTGATCTTTATAGATGCATATTCTGGTTATAATCAGATAAAAATGGATCCCTCAGACGAGGAAAAAACTTCCTTTATTACAAACAGGGGGACTTATTGTTACAAAGTCATGCCTTTTGGCCTGAAAAATGCTGGAGCCACGTATAAGGCTAGTGACCAAGAGGTTCCAGGAACATCTGGGGAAAACAATGGAAGTATACATTGATGACATGCTGGTAAAATTAACTCAAGCAGAAGATCATTTCCATCATCTTTCAATAACCTTCGAAATCCTGCGCAGGTATAACATGAAACTAAATCCAGAAAAATGCGCTTTTGGTATGGAATCAGGTAAGTTTTTGGGTTTCCTTGTATCAAACAGGGGTATAGAAGTAAACCCCGCTCAGATTAAAGCTATTGATGAAATACCTGATATACTTATGAGCAAAAAAGAAGTTCAAAAACTAACAGGAAGAAATGCAGCCTTAGGAATATTTATCTCCAGGTCTTCGGAGAAGAGTTTTAAATTCTTTTCACTTCTAAAAAAGCAGAATCAGTTCGAATGGACTGAAGAATGCCAACAGGTTCTCAAAGATATGAAGGCCTATCTATCAAAACTCCCGCTGCTGTCTAAACCAAAAGAAGGGGAGAGGCTGTATGTCTATCTTGCGGTAGCAGAAATTGCCGTAAGTGCAGTACTGGTAAGAGAAGGCAGAGGTAAACAATCTCCGATTATTATGTAAGCAAGTCTTTATTAGATGCTGAAACTAGATATCCTCATCTAGAAAAATTAGCCTTAGCTCTAATCATGGCAGCTAGAAAGTTGAGACTACTTTCAATATCACCCAATCACTGTTGTGACCTCGTATCCACTAAGAAATATTTTGCATAAACAAGAGTTACCAGGGAGATTAGCTAAATGGGAAATAGAATTAAGTAAACATGACATAATTTATAGCCTAGGACTGCAATAAAGTCTCAGATTTTAGCTGATTTCGTCGCTGATTTTAATACTAGCATAATCCCTGAAGTGGAAAAAGAGTTACAACTCTTCAACGGGGCTAATCCAGGAATTTGGACCCTATTTACTGACGGCTCTTCTAACATAAAAGGAGCTGGCTTGAGAATTATTTTAATATCACATGCGGGTCAAAAGATACGACAAGCCATTAAATGTTATCCCATAACTAACAATGAAGTAGAGTACGAAGCTGTCATTGCAGGGCTTGAACTGGCACGAGAACTCTCAATTGAGCAAATCGTGATCAAAAGTGACTCTAAACTAGTGGTAAACCAGATGCAGGTGACTTACACCGCAAGAGAGGCTCGGATGCAACAATCTCTGGAAAAGGCACGAGACCTAGCAATGCAATTCCAGTCATGGAAAGTTACGAAAATACCCAGGGGGAAAAATGCAGAAGCGGATGCATTAGCTAACCTCGCAGCAGTTGCCGACATAACAAATAAAGACAATGCAATTATCATACACCTATTTCATTCAGCAATCGACCAGGACAAAAATGAGGTAACATTTAATAATTTAACCTGGGATTGGAGAAACGAAATTATAAACCTTTTGCAGAATGGCACCGTGCCTGAAGATAGAAAAGCTGCTCAAGCACTTTGCCGGAAAGCTGCGCGGTACTGCCTAGTTCATGAAAATTTATACCGTAAAAAGTTTGGAGGTCCCCTAGCAAAGTGCCTTGGACCCAATCAAACAGAGTACGTGATGAAGGAAGTACACGAAGAACACTGCGGAAACCATGCAGGAGCAAGATCCTTAGTCAAAACCCTAATCAGAGCAGGGACTATTGGCCTAAAATGGAGGAAGGTGCTGAGAGCTTCATAGCTAAATGCGACAAATGTCAGTGATGTGCCAACAATATGCACCGGCCAGCAGAATTACTCCACCCAGTGGTTTCACCATGGCCATTCATGAAATGGGGCATGGATATAGTGGGACCCCTTCCCTCAGCTAAAGGAAAGGTATGGTTCTTACTCGTATTAACTGATTATTTCACAAAATGGGTGAAGGCAGACACTTTTAAACAGGTGAGAGAGAAAGAAGTGAAAAGCTTTATGTGGCGACACATAATATGCTGCTTTGGAATACCAAAGGAGATGGTATGTGACAATGGCCCACAATTCATAGGCTCACAAATCACAGAATTCTTCGAAAGCTGGCAAATCAAGCGAATCACTTCATCACCATATCACCCCTGTGGCTAATGGGCAAACCGAGTCAACAAAAAAAGTCATTGTCAACAACTTAAAGAAACGGTTGGAAAAAGCCAAGGGAAACTGGCCTGACGAGCTACCAGCAGTATTATGGGCTTACAGAACTATTGCAAAAGTAGCCATGGGAGAAACTCCATTCGCGCCTATCTACGGTTCAAAAGCATTAATACCAGTGGAAATCGGCGAACCAAGCACGAAATTCACAACGACAACGGAAGAAACAAACAACGATGATTTAAGGACAAATCTGGATTTGCTCGAGCAAAGAAGAGAAGCTGCATTAATACGTATGGCAGCCCAAAAACAAATTATAGAGCGATATTACAACAGAAAAGCTCACCTCAGATATTTCAAAATTGGGGACTTTGTTCTTAAAAAAATCTTCCAATCAACAAAGGAAGTTGGTGCAGGAAAGCTAAATCCAAACTGGGAAGGGCCCTACAAAGTCCGTGGCATTACTGGAAAAGGCGCTTGCGAGCTGGAAACTATGGACGACAGAATCTTACCAACCTGTTGGAATGTTGTTCATTTGAAGAAGTATTACTTCTAAAGTAAAGGGAATACCCCTGGTCAGATATCATTATGTTCGATTTTACTTTTGTACAGTTAAAGTTATACTAACCATTTTAGACGAGAGGCAAAAAGCTAACCCATCACCAGATGATGATATTACACCTGCATAGACACAAGGAAGTAACTGAATTCCCGGTCTAGGGTTACAACTTTTTGATGGACGTTTTTAAAGGGTTAAGCGGTCATCATCTAGACTATATACCTTCGAGTCATGTATGTTTTTCCTTTTCAGGAAAAGGACCACAAGGAAGGAACATTCAAGTGCTCGAGATTTCATTCTTCAAAGCTCAAACACTTGGGGGACTATACAGTATGGAAGAGAAAGAAGAAGCAAAAAAGACTATCAAAAATTCAAAGCTCAATCCTGAAGATCCATCTTCCCAACAAGTCAAGTACTATGAGTAAAATCAAAGAGCCAAAGACAAAAAACACAAAGCCTGATTCAAAAACCTTCAAAAAAACATATTCGTAAATGTAAACGAATGTTTAGGTTAAGGGGAGAATATTAGATACGGATAAAAATGCACATCCTTGTACTTATTCAAAAACTCTTGTAAATAAAAACAGTTACGGATGAGAAAAGCATTATCCTTGTATTATTCAAAAACTGTTGTAAACAAAAACAGTTACGGGTGAAAATTCATACCCGTATATTTATTAAAAAAGCTGTTATAAATGAAAAATTTATACCCTTGTATTAATTCGAAAAAGCTGTTAGAAAAGAAAAACAGTTACGAGTACAAGTTTATACCAAATCTGTTGTAAGAAAAACAGTTGCAAAGGAATTANAAGACAAAAATATTGTAAAGAGATATTCAAAGCAATGCCTTGTAATGTTATTATAGCATTAAAAAAATATGACTATATCTTTCTTAGTCTTCTTTCCTCCGGTGGAATAAGCACAACAAGGTGCTAATACCACCATTGAGAAGAAAAAGAAACTAATCAAGATGTGCAAAAATATAAGTTACATATTACATACTAATTTTTGTTCATACAAGTTACATGGTATCTCTTACAAACTTCATAAATCCTTGAAGGTTCGGAGAAATTTCCGATGGTGGTGGCGGAAAAGTAACTTGATCATTGCCGCTTCCGGGCGAAGCAACATCCTCCGCAAGTTCAGCTAGCATTTCTTCATAAGTTTCGTCTTTCTCTGGTTGTGATTCAGCAAGTCCAAAATTTTTTCTTTCCGAACGGATCCAATCTCTGAAAAGTACTGATTTTTCCAAGCTCTCCCTCATAGATGCTTTATAATCACCGAGTTGAAGTCTTGCTTGACGGGAATTAATTATTCTATAAGCAATTATACGCTTTTGTATTATCCAATCCTCATCAATCCAATGACTGGTAATAGTAAGGTAATCACAGTCATTACCACATCTACCAATATCATTTTTAATAGCAACACGATAATTTATCTGTGTAAATAAATGGGGAAAATATTATTCATATTCATGCTTATATTTATAAATATCGCTATTTACGGTTGTGCGAAGAAATTCTTTATAAGTAGGATTAAAATATTTTCTAATATAATGCACAAAGTTAGAGTCAGAAGGAAAACTATAGGGTATGCACATAACAGTTGCCATTTTTGTCATTTCTTCATGATTTTTTTTTGGATCATAATATAAAATACTAACGGTAACAGTGTTAGTTCTCGGTTGAAATTGGTTTGAACCGGTACTAGGTTTAGCCTGAGTATGATTACATACACTTTTTCCCTCGGCCAAAGCTTTCAGACGAAGATATCTGACTCTATCTTGAGGGTGTTTTTTATGTGTCTAGCCAAAGTTCCTTCCCCTCTCCCGTGATTCAAAATATTTAAAAGCAAATTCCGTACCACAAGTTTTACACTTAGCCTTATTTTTTTGAACTACTTCAGTAAAAAATGGTCAAACATGAGATGTTTTCGTCCGTGTACGTTGTCTAGATAAAATAGAGGCAGTAACAGGAGTATCAGATGGAACATCATTTGGATTAGCAGGGTTATCGCTAGTTGGGTTAACATCATGAGCATGACTAGTGGGTGTATCATCATCCGGTGGAGTTTCATCAAGATCAATTTTCTCATCATCATTTTCATCAATAGTATTATAATTATTAGAATAAGAGCATTAATTAATTCATGGTCTAATTATTCACCGGGTGCAATATTATGACAAAATTGACTATCAGTAAATTGTAATAAACTATTATCGCTAATAAGAATAACATGTGTAGAACGGATATGCGATTTGGTTCGGGGAGCCGGGGCAAGGGAGGAGGAACAACATGATCACTAGATTCGCCACTGTTAGATTTTCCCTTATTTTTACCTAAACGTTTTTTAAGTAACCCATCTTAATTAATCAAGTAATAGCAAATAAATAAAATAGATAAAACTATAATATTAAAACTTAAGAGTTGGAATGAAATTACCGAATTGACGAACAACTTGTTGAAAATTGATTGTCGTTGAAGAGTTCAATTCACCAACTTTATAATTTTTTTTACAAATTGTAACAATAAAGTAAGCAATATTAGCAAGTATAGAAGAAAGTTAGAAAGAGATTGTGATAGATTGATATTGATTTTGTAAGAAAAATGAAACAATGAGGGGATATTCATAGTTGAAAATAGGGAAAACGTGTAATTATAAAAAGTTAGGGGTTAAAACATAGTTGGGGGGGGGGGGGAGGGTTAAATGACTATTTTGTAAATAGCCAACGACTATTTTTTAAAGCTCAACGGCCAGATTTTTTAAAGCCCAACAGACATATTTTTTTTTAAAATTTGACCATTAGGATCGGTCCAGTCCCGGTTCCAAACGGTCCCAGTCTGAAGAACGAGCCCAGAAGCTCAGACCATGCCCAGGAATACCGGTCCTGGCCCATTTGGCCCATGGTCCCGGGCCACTCCCGATCCCGGCCCGGCCCACTTGCCACCCTTAATTGTACTCGACCAGGTATTGCATATGCAGTAGGATTACTTAGGATGTTTTTACAAGCAAGCCAAGTAATAAACATTGACATGCCATAATGAGAGTTAATAGGTATTTAATTGGTTAGTCAGACCCAAACTTTTATACCAGCGGGTTCAGACATATATTGAAATTCTAAAAAATAATCCTCAACAAAAGCGATATTGAGTTAGAAAACAAACATGGTTTATCTAATATTCTTTATTTTAGTTCTAACAAAACCTTTGCATGCTATATATATATATATAACGACCTGGCCAGTCGTTTTGAGAATTTAAGTTCCGTTTAACGACGTTTGATCTTGTGCAACTTTGTATAGTGATTTTGGACATAGGCGTGCGTCCGAATTTGGCTTTGAAAGTCCGTAGGGTGATTTGAAGCATTTCGGCGAAAATTGAAGTTTGGAAAGTGGAGAGGTTTGACAAATAGTTGACTTTTGTGATATCGGGGTCGAAATATGAATCTGAGAGTTGGAACAACTTGGTTATTTCATTTGGGACTTGCCTGAAAAATTTGACGTCATTCCAGGTTGGTTTGATAGGTTTCGACACGAGTTTTAGAAGTTGGAAGAGTTGAAAGTTCATAAGTTCGATTCATGGTGCGATTTGTATTTTCGGCATTGTTTGATATGATTTGAGACNCATATTCGTAAATGTAAACGAATGTTTAGGTTAAGGGGAGAATATTAGATACGGATAAAAATGCACATCCTTGTACTTATTCAAAAACTCTTGTAAATAAAAACAGTTACGGATGAGAAAAGCATTATCCTTGTATTATTCAAAAACTGTTGTAAACAAAAACAGTTACGGGTGAAAATTCATACCCGTATATTTATTAAAAAAGCTGTTATAAATGAAAAATTTATACCCTTGTATTAATTCGAAAAAGCTGTTAGAAAAGAAAAACAGTTACGAGTACAAGTTTATACCAAATCTGTTGTAAGAAAAACAGTTGCAAAGGAATTATGGACGATACACAAGCACATGTAAAATGTTGCGAAAGTTCGAAACAATACAAAGACTTTCTTAAACACATTGTCAAAGAAAAATATGTGAAATTCCTATCTCTATTTTGTACATTTACACCATTATGAAGTTGAGACGTCTTCTTCATTAAGTGTCAATAAAAAAAGGGCCCTCTTTTATAAATCGTGCCTATTACGAAAAGGTACGAAAAATCTAAGCATTTTTAAAATGCAAAAGTCAAAAACTCATAGGTAAACCAAAAACCTTAAAAAGAAAGCATGCAAAGATTTAAGAGTGAAAACAAAAACTCAAAGGAATCGAAAGTCATGCCGATATTACTATTAATATATAGTGGCAAAAACTAAGTATTAATTTAGCTTAAGCCTAATTTGTTTATACAAAAGTTGCCCCTAAGTTGTCAGTTGGGGACTTACAAAGGACCGAACTTTACCCCAATGGGACTGGGGGTAACCACCAATTGTTGCAAAAAAAAAGAACCAAGTTCCTTAAACTTTTCACTAGATGTGGGGTTATCTTCACTGGAAGGAGGAGCGGCTTGATATGGTGAGACACGAGCAGCAGGGACCTCAGCCTCAGGTGAAGAGAAATTCTGACTTTGCTGAGACTTCTCAATTGTCTCTCTGGTTTTAGCAATTTTGGCTTCCAAGTCAAAACCCTCTTGGCCCATTTCTGTCAATGTGTCAAGACGGACATTCAAATAAGCCCAACTAACATCGACGACTGCTTTGTGTTCAAGTGCCTCGTAGTCTTTCTCCCATTGTTCAGCTTCAGCTCTTAGCTCATCTCTTTCAGCCATGGCAGCATCACGAGAGGCCTGTAAAGGTGCGATGGATCTTTCCAGAAACTAGACCTTCTCTAAAGAGTTACGGAGGTCTTCTTAGGTTTGGGTGAGCAATTGAACAAGTTCGCCAGAGTACACCTCCTTCTGGTCCAACAAAGCCTTCAGGCTCCTAATCTCTTCTATGGCACGGGAAAGCTACTCCACAAATGAAGACTCTAAGACACTTTTGTCCTTGCCTGCCTGGTTCGAAGACGCCTTCTCAACGGCCATTTCTGCTGCCATAACCCTAACTTGCCGCTCCAAGGTACACTTTTCCTCCTCCATTGCCTCTATGTCAAGCTGTAAACTCTCGTACTGCTCCTTCCAATTATCAGCCTCAATATGGAAGTCATTTGCTGCTTGCTC
>ML399042.1:25865-36640 GCA_005239525.1 Nicotiana knightiana | reverse complement strand
GGGGGGGGGGGGTGTTTCGGATGGGCTTCGGGCCAATTTCTTCTATTTTTGGATTGCTGGTTTCTGGTGTCTGATGTTCTCTTTTGCGATCGCGTAGTGCCAGTCGCAATCACATAGTGTTCTATGGATTTGCCCCGTTTTTCTTCATCGTGTTCACATAGTAAGGTTCGCGATCATGAACTTGTGAAATCTTCTGCACCGCGTTCGCGCTTGATCATCTGCGTTCGCGTATTGGTAGCCTTGCTTCCCCACTCTGTTCTTCGCGTTCGCGTCTTGGGGCACGTGATCGCGTAAGTCTAGCTTACTGTTATCCGCGTTCACATCTCTTCTTTCGCGTTCGCATATAGTCGTTCTGGGCAACCTTCTTTTCCTTCTTCGCGATCACATGGGTTTTTTTTTCTGCGAACGCGATGCATAAACACCTAGGCAGAATATAAGATCTTCAAATCGAGGGTTAGGCCATTTTTATCATATTTTGACTTGTAGAGCTCGGTTTGAGAAATTCTTTGTGGGGTTTTAAAGAAAATCAATTGGGTAAGTGTTCTTCACCTAGAATTTAATATATCCCATGATTTTATCATTTAATTTGTATTTTCAGTTGAGGAAAATTGTGGTTTTTGAAGAAAATTTTCAAAATGAAAAATCATGATTTGAGGGATGAAATGGTATCGGAATTTGATAATTTTAGTATGGTTGAATTCGTATCAGAATGGGTGTTTGGGTTTTGTGAAATTTGTCGTGTTCCGAGGCGCGGGCTCGGGGGTCAACCTTTTGGGATTGATTTCTAGATTTTTATAAAGATTGAGACTTTATGATCCGGAGTAGTTTCTTATAAGTTTTATTTGTGCTTTGAAGTTACTTTGGTTAGATTTACCGTCCGGAGGTCTTTTCACTCGAGAAGTTCATTTTAGAGTACCGATTTATCTTCTTTGAAGTAAGTATCTTGCCTAACCTTGCGTGAGCGACTTTCCCTTAGGATTTGAGTCCTCTATGTTGATTGCAGTTCGTGTACGCGAGGTGACGAGTGCGTTCTCAGACTTGGTTGTATAAAGTTGGACTTTTAGGGTTCTTAGATCCTTATATTCACTGAGTATGAAGTTGTTCTTGACATGATTGAGTTCCTATTTACTAGTTTTACCTCTACATGCTTTAGTTAGAATTAATTGCCTTAGGATTCACTCTTACTGCCTATTTGACTCTTAGTTGATTTAAATGAAGATTTTACCTCTTCTATTGTCATGCTATCTTTTTGTATACGGCTAAAATCAGAGAGCCCGATTTTATGATCATTACGGCACTCAGAAGGCTCGAAGCAGTTCGAGTTTTGGCATTGAGGAGGTATGTCGAGGATTATCGACCTCGAGGCAGTGTAAATCGAAGACCATCATAAAAAAGCAAGAAACTCCCAAAAGGCACGTGGTTAAAGATGACCAAGTCCTCAAGATAGTACAAGCCCGTACCATGGCATTAAATGACTGTACCAGCCATCTCTCTTTGTAATAATTATACATGTACTACGTTGGGATTCCCCCCTCTTATATAAAGGGGACCTTTGTCATTTTGTAACATACATGATATTCAATACAAGAACAAGAACATCCCCTACTCTCTAACTCAAACATTCTCTACAATTGTTCCATTGATTTATTGCCTTTCAGTTATTGTATTCATTAATTGTTCTTCATTTATTACTCATTATTGAACATAAAGATGCCATCTTCGAGGCCTTCAATACTGTTGTATCATCTTCGACCGCCCCCTGTCAAGCTCTCGAGCTCGACCTCGAGGCCTATTTCGGCCAAGCTCGAGATCCGGTATCTCAACTGCTCGGTTTGCATAATCTCATTATCTTTCGCTCTTATCTCGTTTTCCTACTTCTCACTTAGCATCTATTTCATTAAAAAATGGTATAAAATAGATCACGTATTTTTAGAACCACAAAATCAAATATAATTGTAATTACCATTTTCTAGGTAAACAGTTTGGCGCCCACCGTGGGGCTAAAAATAATAGTGATTGTTTTAGTGCTGGTTTTCTAAAAACACAGGTTATTATTTACACTTTTTCTTGTCCAAGAATCTTCAATTTCAGGTCAGAAAATGTCTAACTCAGTGAATGCACATGAAAACAATGGTCCTGAGGATCATGGAGAGAACGACACAGCTACTTCAGGTGCCGGTGTACCACCGCAAAACCTTGAAGGGGCACCAATGCAAATCCCCGTCGATGAAGGCTCACGCAATGCTCAACATGTCGATGTAAGCTCTCGTACAGACGGAAGTGTGCGCGAAGGAGACCAGCGTGAAGCACAGAGAGCCCCTGCCCAAAAGGAAAGGGAAGTCAGCCTTCATGTCATTTTTGAGATGTTGCAAGCACAACAGGTGGATATTGCTGAGCTACAAAGCCATCAGAGAACTCTAAGCACAACACCACCAGAAACGACCCCTCGAGTCGAACAGGAACCCGAAAGGTCGAGCAATAATTGGTCAGCAGCCGACCCCGCTATTATGAAGATGCTCAAGAACCTCACAAAGAGGATTGAATTAGGTGAAAAGAAGATAGAAGCTAACGACAAAAATGTGGAGACCTATAACTCGAGGGTCAATCAGATCCCGGGTGCACCCCTGATTCTGAAGGGTGTAGATTCAAAAAAGTTTGTGCGAAAGCCATTCCCATCAAGTGCGGATCCGAATCCCATCTCGAAGAAATTTAGAATGCCCGATCTTCTGAAGTACAACGGGACCTCGTACCCCAATGAACACATTACTGCTTACACTTGTGTTGTGAAAGGGAATGACCTAAAAGATGACGAGATTGAATCCGTTCTATTGAAAAAGTTTGGAGAAACACTGTCCAAAGGGGCGATGATGTGGTACCATAACCTACCCCCAAACTCGATAGATTCGTTTGCCATGATGGCAAACTCTTTTGTGAAGGCACATGCTGGTGCCATCAAGGTCGCTACGAGGAAGTCTGACGTCTTCAAAATCAAACAAAGAGAGAATGAGATGTTAAGGGATTTCGTATCCCGCTTACAATTGGAACGGATGGAATTATCACCGGTCTCCGATGATTGCGTGGTACAAGCCTTCGCTCAGGGCTTGAATGAACGAAGCTCGATAGTTTCGAAGTAGTTGAAGCAAAACTTAATCGAGCATCCGTCGTAGTTTGGGCGGATGTACACAATAGGTATCAGTCAAAGATCAGAGTCGAGGATGACCAATTGGAAGCCCCCTCAGGCTCGATGTATCCCAGCAGGCTCTTAGCAAAAGGAATCAAGGCTCCTAGAAAGAGATCCAAGGCCAAGCAAAGAAAGGTATCAACCATATATAGAAACTCGGAAAAATATCCCTAGGCGTAACATAACTTGAAGTGACCAAAAAATGGATCGAGGCCAGAATCCTCGGGGACTCTTGAACAAAGCAGGGTTCGACAGGCACACATAGACAGTAGAGGCACCCCGGCTATCTGAGTACAACTTCAACATTGATGTTTCAGACATCGTATCAGCCATAAGTAAAATTAAGGACACCAGGTGGCCAAGACCCGTACTATCAGATCCTTTGCAAAGGAACCCTAACTTGATATGTGAATATCACGGTACCCACAATCATAGGACCGAGGATTGCAGACAACTTCGAGAAGAGGTATCCCGACTGATTAGCAAAGGGCACCTTCGAGAGTTCCTCATCGGCCGAGCTAAAAACCAATTTCGGGAAAGAGAGGCGAACAGGAAAAATGAAGCAGAAGAACCACAACACGTTATCCACATGATTATTGGAGGAGTCGACGTCCCTCAGGGACCCATTTTCAAACAAAATAAAGTATCCATCACCAGGGAAAAATGAACTCGGAGCTACATACCTGAAGATGCTCTTTCATTCAGCGAAGAGGACATCGAGACCTTGTCTCAACTTTATAATGACGCACTGGTAATTTCTTTTCTTTTGAATAAATTTCAGGTTAAACATGTGCTCGTGGATCCAGGTAGCTCGACCAACATAATTAGGTCGAAGGTGGTAGAGCAACTCGGATTCATCAACCAGATCGTGCCCGCCTCCCATGTCCTCAATGGATTCAACATGGTGAGCAAGACAACAAAAGGGGAAATCATCCTCCCAGTCAGCGTGGCCGGTACAATTCAAAATACCAAGTTTCATGTCATCGTAGGTGACATGAAATACAATGCATTACTTGGGAGGCCATGGATTCACAGTATGAGGGCAGTGTCGTCAACCCTTCATCAAATGATGAAGTTTCCTACGAAGGATGGAGTAAAAACAATGTACGGAGAGCAGCATGCAGCAAAAGAAATGTTCGTAGTGCACGATGTGGCACCGACACCGACACCTTCTACATCGAAGGAGCAAAAGAACAAGCAAACAGCTGAGTAGCAATCACAAACTACATCCTCGGATGAACGAATAAAGGACTGTGCCGCGTCCTCGGAATGAGTAACTGAAGCATATCGAGGCTTGAACGCCACCACAGTTAAGGTACAACCGTCTCCCTCTTTCCTTCACATTTTACACCAACCTATGTGCAGGTGTTCGATTGAAAGGAATCTAAGCACCCTCTAGCTCGAAGGCCTTAGGTTTTAAAGCATGTGGTGTGCTCTTTTTCCCTAATGTCAGGTTTTATCCCAAATGGGTTTTACCGAAGAGGTTTTTAACGAGGCAACATCCATATGCTACCTAAGGAGAACTCACCAAGTATTCAATGCTTCTCTTCGGTCAACCTCAAATACTGAGGGGCATCCCCCCGGGAGATCACCTCCTCGAAGAAACTAAAATATGCCAAATAAGGTCTCGACAGGAGAACGATATATAGGACCAAACGATCGAATGAACCGTGTCCACGTAGGATAATCTAGGCCTCGATAGTAAAAAAATGTATACTTATACCAAGTAATCAAAGGAGGATCTTTTATCATCAAAACACTTCGCGTGTCAAAGAAGTTTGCTATTCTCACAAGAAATGGCCTCAGGGCAAGAAATTTCCCGGACACTCGGGGACTGACACCGAAAACTCGAAACCTTAAGACCTCAGGGCCGGCGACTTCGAGTTCATAAGCCCTCCGTGAGGAACCAATGTAATACCTCCACGAGGAAACATCGAAACCGTACTGTCCTTGACTCTCCTCGACAATCAGCTCATCGAGCTATCTAACTTGAAACCATAAGACCTCAATATGTCAACTACAAGTTCATAAGTCCTCCATGAGGCACCAATGTAAGCCCTCCATAAGGCAATATCAACAGTATAAGCCCTCCATGAGGCAATATCAAAAATCTAAGACCTCAACAAGGCATGCTCAAACATGTAAGCCCTCAATGAGGCAACGTCAAATTTGTAAGACCTTAAAAAAGGCAAAACCCCGACTCGGGGACTGTCCTCGATAGTCACCCCATCGAGTCATCAAAAACTCGAAGCCATAAGAACTCAGGACCATCAACTTCGAGCTCATAAGCCCTCCATGAGGCAACAATGTAAGCCCTCCACGAGGCAACATCAAAACTGTAAGACCTCAAGCAAGTCATGTACAAATTTGTAAGACCTTAAAAAGGCATAATCCCGATATCAAAGTCAAGGCTATATATTCGAACTTGTAAGACCCCTAAAAAGGCATATCCTCGATATAGATGCCGAGGCTATCTCACTCGGGGCCTAAAAGGCTACGGCTAAATACAATGACCACCGTCACAAGGCTCCGACCAAACTAACGCGACTCGGAGACGTCCGACTGTTTCCATAAAATCACAGGCCTCCAATTACTTTGAAAAACTTCAAAAAGAACCAGTTAAAGGTTGTACCAACCCAATCCGTAAGAGCCTAAGCGCCAGCCTAAAGAGCCTCAGGGACGATTTTAAAAAACCTAAGGGTCGATGAGCTCGAGTCGAAACCCGACTCGAAGACTTAGCTCGAAACGGTTAACTAAAAAGCCTAAGGGCCAAATGCGTAAGAGCCCAAGCGCCAGCCATATCAAAGGGCGTACCGACCCAATGCATAAGAGCCCACGAGCCAGCCTAAAATGCCTCAGGGCCAATTTATAACTCCAAGGGTTTCATTTCAAAGTCCAATCCATCGGGCTAATTATCGACAAAAAAATCAGAAATACCAAAGAATTTTTTATATATATGTGTATTACAAATATACATTTCCAACGCTCCCACAGGAGATTTTACAAAGGACAAGGAAGAATAACCTAGTCTGCTCTAGGGACCAGCTCCCTCGGCAGCCTTCAAATATCAGCATCGGCACCAGAAGAAAGGAAAAACTTGGCGTTGATATCATCCGCCTTGGCCTGCTTTATCTCTTTCAAGAAATCAAAGCCCCTAGCATGAATCTCTTCGAGGGTCTCCCTCCGAGACCTGCATCGGGCATACTTATTTCCCCTCATCTCTCTGTCAAAGGCTCCCCTCAGCACAACCTGAGCATCAGCAGCATATTTCAAATAAATGACCACTTTCTTATTGTCCTTTGCTCTAACTTCTTCAGCTTCAGCCCGGGCGTCCACGATCTCGTCCTTCATATTCAAAACATCAGTCTCGATCTTGGCAGTCTTGATCGTCTGAATCGAGCTATCTTCTCGAGCATTGCAAAGTTGTATCTCCAGGGCAGAAGCCTTGGACAAAGCATTCCTTTGGGCCGCTGCGTGAACATCTATCTGCGCCTTCAATGCATTACATTCGGAATTGACCTGTCCGACTTTGCCCCAAACGCGTTCGAACGCTTCCGTTGTTCTCTTCAACTAAAACACCGAAACATTAGTTCTCGAAGGCGGGAAAAGTAGCACGTACTCCCTCAAAATAAGGATTACCTGTTGCTCGAGATTGCCTTCGTAATCTCGTCTTTGATTCATCTCCGATCTAAGGCATATCAACTCTCTTGTCTTCTCACTATAAAGAAGCGTGAGAGATTTCTCCTTGCCCAAGGTTTCCCATATCTTGGCCTCGCAGCGGAGCAACTCAGACTTGAGCTTGTCAAAAGACTACAAAAAGAAGCTTCGATTCAAAAGATGAAAATGCCAAAATGAAAAACCAACAAAGTCAAACAAAACTCACCACGGAGCAGATCCGCTGAGCCTCCTCAAAAGTTGAGCGTGCATCTACTGGCCTGGTCCCATCAACCCCAGTTGAATCGCTCTCGATGGGGATATGACCGCTCGAGACCCCACTTGATTTAGGCGGCCCCTGGCCCCGACCGTCCTTCGAAGTACCTTCAAGGGAGGAAGAAGATGGTGGTAAAAGAGTTTTGATCTTTCCCTCTCGTGGAACCTCTCCCTCAAGATTAAAGGCCTCAGGCGTAGCAGGATCGACAACCTCGGGAGGGCCCCTGGTTCGAGCCGTAGATGAAGAACCATCCTCTCGAGGAGAGTTGATGTCCACAGAATGACCGACGTATATAAAGTCCTCTTTAGTGACGGCGTCTCCTTTGTGTATCTGGGCAGGCCCCACCTCATTGAGAGTGTCCTCATCCATCGAGGACCTTTTCTGCTTATTATCCTCCCTCGGCTCCGAAGCCGACGACCCTTCCCTCTCCTCGAAGGGGAACGATCTCACCTCAGAGAATCCACCAACGCCTGCGATGAAAGAGTTAATACATATAAAGAAAAGCATTCCTCGAAAGACAATCACATGGCACATACCGTGGTGCTTTTCTTCCCATCTACCCTTCGACAGATCTCGCCACTTGCGTTCATCATAGGACGAAGAAGCTGCCAGCCTCCGAGTCCAGTACGCAAGATCGGGGATCTCTTCTGGCATCCACGGGACCGCTGGGAAAGAGAAAAAGAAACATCCTTATAAAGCATTGAGAGCAAAAGGCACTGAGGTGCGGCATAGTACTTACGTTTGAAGTTCCATTTTTCGGGGAACGACAGGAACTCGACAGGAATGATGTCGACGGTCCTCACTCGGAAAAACCGACTCATACATCCTCGGTTCCGGTCCTCATCATCACTGGCGATAAAAGTCTTGGTGGATTGGCGTCGTAACGCAATCAGGCCTCGACAATGCTGAGGCTGATATAATCTGATAAGGTGGCTAAGGGTAAACTCGAGATCATCCTTTTTAGTAAAGTACCTCATTATCAACACTATCCACCAGAAGAATGGATGAATTTGAGCCAGAGTGACTTGATACCTTTTGCAAAATTCGAGCACAAGGCGGTCGAGGGGACCCTATATGAATGGGTACGTATACACGTTCAAGAAACCCTCCACGTAGTCCATAATATTCTCTTCTCGGGTAGGTATCTGCAACATCACATTTTCTCCCCATCCGAAATCTCTCCTCACAGCCTCAAGGTGGTTTTCTTCTACCGATCGAATAAACCTCGACGCATGCTCTCGATGGCCCGGGGCATCAAAGGGTTTCTCTAGTGCAAAGTCTTTTATCAAAGCAAAATAGCTCGAGGTTAGCTCGCCATACGTCGGCGGTGTACCACTGGCCGGGCAAGATGCATAGGTAAGGTTTCCCTCTTCTTGGTGAATGGATGGATTTGGGCACGACAACCATAACTACTTGAACAAAGATAAAGAGGAAGAAAACTCAAGCAGTTTCACAAGCTAAGAAAAGGAAGAGAATGTTAAAGAGGAAACTAGTTTTGCAAAGTTGCAAGACCCAAACTAAAGAAGAAGCGAATGAATATATATAGAACAAGCGGAGACTGTTCAACTACTTTAAAGACCAATTAATTCTGACAAAGTTATTATAACTTTGGGGACGTGTACTGGCGGGGACACTTCGATCACTTCACGGTCATGTCATGTGAATGACACTGTTGTACAACATTCGTGGGATCAAAACCCCCATGCGACCTAGCCTCGAGAAGGTGTCCGATCTAGAGGGTCTCTATTACTACAAGTACGGTTTCCAAAGAGCTAAAGTCAAAGCTTGAAGGTCGACTTTTGCATAAGCATTGCAGAGCAAAGTTTGAAAGATATGAAACGAAGAGATCTTTTTATTCCAAAAATGTATTTACAAGTGTATTTTTACAAAAACTCCCCCCCGAGGGTCCCATGTACAAAAAAGGAAAAAGCAAAACAGTAGGTGAATTTACTCTTCGCCTTCATTGCTGCCCGAGCCGCTTTCAGAGCCCTCGTCCGATGTAGTTGAAATTTCCGATTCTTCCTCCAGAGCCCTGGCTTCTTTAATCTCGGCAGAGAGATCGACAACTTTAGGTTCGCTTCCTCGAAGGCTTGCCTCCTGGCTTGCAAGCGAGCATGAGAAACTGCCCGAGCCAGTTTTAGCTTGGCCTTCTCAGATATCTCCCTGGCCCGATCATTCGCGACATCAAATTCCCTTTTGTATGAAGAGACAAACTCATCGGCCTGAGACTTGGCCGCAGATAATGCAGCAGCCTCCTCCTGAGTACCTCGAAGAAGGTCTTGAATCAAGGATTGCTTCTGTCAAAGTGCGTCCCTCTTCGAAGCCACGACATCATTCAGCCGCTCTAGCTCAAGGATTTCGGTGTCCTTGGTGTCACATCTCCTTTTTCCTACTACCCCGGATTAATGAAGGGTAATAAGGGAGTTTTTCCAATTAAAGTGACATTATTCAGATTTGGGATTTATTTTAGTTTTCAGAGTCGCCAGCCGGATTTTTTACAGTGTTCCGGGACACCATTTATTTATTGAAATCCCAAACCCAAGGAAATTTAGACTCTGTTTTAAATGTCTGCGACCAGAAATCCGAGTAAGGAATTCTGTTAACCCGGGAGAAGGTGTTAGGCATTCCCGAATTCCGTGGTTCTAGCACGGTCGCTTAACTATTATTATTTGGCCTAAATCGTCTGTTTATTTACATATTTTTACCTATTGTGCTTTTAGCCTCTTTCACTTTTCAGCCGCTTTTAATTTTTATGGACTTATCTTGAAAACAAGTCACGATGGTGTGCATTTGTTATCTTTAGACACATTACAATTATGCCACATGAAATGCACCCGTAATTACAACATGTGATTTTTATTATAATTTTTGAAGTTAAAGACGGGGACATGAGTTGTCGCTCCCGAGTGTTGGTTAGGTAGCTTTGGTATAATATTTGATTTTTTCTGTCAAAATTTCGAACTAAAGATGTTAATTCTACCTAGAAGATCTCCTAAAACGATATTCGTTGTTCTAAAAGAACATCTTATAGGCTATGGCCTCATCTAGCCCCGTTTTATCACATCAGGCCATCCTAAGTCAGCTCTCCTTGTGATAGGACTGCTAGTTCTGAAAAGAATTTGTTTTTAGCCCATGATGGCAAACGTGGGAATCAGAACATCCCTTGTTCGTTCAGATATATGTATACTTATGAAATTCAGATATCTAAATATGTTATTTGTTAAGTCTGATACTAATGGACAAGCTGGAATCACTCTATTCTTTCCAGAATTTTATGACTTCTAACACAGACCCTGCCATATGCGGTTTTACTAATTTTTTGAACCAGTAATCCTTAACAATTCTAAACAACTAATCTCATGCATCTAAAGTATTAGAGTTCACGCATAGGTATACATTGATTTTTGCCAATTTATGAGATACAAGATAAACTGAAGATAATCTACTGATTCGTGTTGAAACTCCACTGAATTTGAGATAACCATTTTTCCCCCAAAAAAATAAATCCAAAACGGGATGTTTATATAGATTTTTCATATGTTCTTTGGTCTAGTATCATGGCAGAACAAAAAAAATATAAACTCGAACTTTCAGGAACATGAATAAAACAGAAATTAAGTGTACAGTCCAGTCTTTATATTACAATGAAAGCTAAAGAAATAC
>ML399042.1:0-25152 GCA_005239525.1 Nicotiana knightiana | reverse complement strand
TTTAATTATCTAGGCATTTGTAGGGGATGGATTTGACCATTCAAGGGTTCAAATTCCTCACCCTAATGCGCTTCTTAACTACACACTTTAACCTTTTAAAGGGTGAATTTCAACCATTTATGCTACTGTTTTGTGCACTATTGTGGGGTGAACTTGACTATCAATAAGTCAAACTCATCTACCCTAGTGCTAATACTAACCTATATAGAGACTTGCTTGTTGAATCTCTTTATTGACCAAAGAGACTCAATCGAAAGCATATTTTGTGCACTCTTAGGGAAAGAACCTGACCATAAAAAAAAAGGCCAGATTCAGTCATCCTAGTGCAGCTTGTTCTATTATTTGGAACTATGAATATAAACTGAACAGTCAACATACAACAACCAAAAATACCAATATCAAAACAATACTTGTCACACTCACAAGTTCATTATCATGTTAACAAAAACATCTATAAAACCACATTTACTTACAGAAGAAGAAACAACCTTATTTATAAAAAAAACAGCTAANAATATTTCAACCGGATAAACTTTAAAGCCCCAAAAAGAGCCAGTTAGCTATCACCCAAGTCCAAAGAATACCATCATTGAAGAAAACCATATTTTTCAGATATTTCTATACCTAATCGAGTGTTCTTTTAGTATAAGATTTCTACTTTGTGTGTGTATATGAGACTTATGTGTCCAGATTTTCAACAGGGCCTCAGGTTCAGAAAAAAAAGATTTTAAAAAGAAGGTCCTTTATATGTCAAAAGAAGGTCTATTTATAAGGAGTCCACAGATGGGATATGCTTTTGGCATATCCCTTATCCAAAAGGCTGAAATAGTATATAGGGCAGCTGTCAACCTTATCTTTGGGACAGCTGCCCCTATTCTAGAACCTTTCTCTTTAGAAAATACCCTTTTAACCTTAGAATCTGATTTGCTAGACTGAGTTACCTAATGTACCCCTTGGAGTCCCTAAATTTACCATCGGGTAATCAAGGTTAAACTCACTTGGGTTATTATTTAACTCTAGTTACCTAAACGTAGTTAGGTTCCTTAGTTAACTAGGACTGATAAGTATTATTAGTTTGATGCTAGTTTACTTAGCTTAATTAAAACTAATCTTGATTCTTTAAGCTTTGGTGAATTATTTTAGATTTAAACCTAATTGTGATTAACTCAATTTGAGTCATTATACTTAATCAACCTAATTGAGTGATCAACTTAATTAACCATTAGTGAAAGCTGCAATTAACTAACTCTTAGCTTAGTATGTGATTAGCTTATTAAATGTTGACTAATTGAGATGATTAACTCACTAATCAATCTTTGATTTTAGGTGAGCTATTTTCAGGTTCTAGGTTAGTTAGTTTAGGTCCTTAGAGTCAGTTTCCAATTATACTGTTAGTTATCTTAGTTTCAAGGGTATACCTAATCAAACTAATTAATAGTTAACTAATCAGACTACAAAATCAAAGATGAGTTGAGGCGAAATCAATTCAACAATAAACTAAAAATCAGAAAACATGTTAGGGGATCGATTAGCTGAGCATAATATACAATGAAAAACTAAACATGGTCAATCAACTAATGCAAGCACATGAAGCACACTTAAAACTCATGAATCATCAAAACCTGAACTATATCATTCCAATATCCAAATAGGGTTCAATTAACCTAAACATGCATGTGTGAACTAACAATACACAAGGTCAATTGATCAAACATGAATTAATGATAGGAAACAGATACGCACTGATACAGCAATAAGAATCTTAAGTTATCTACTAAACAATGAAGTCTATTCAGGTTCTGAATTAATTACAAGAAGGAAACGTTCAAGCAGACAGGAGCAAAATGACAAGAGAAATAAGCTGGTCTAAGAAGGAACAATGGAAACAGTAATTAAACCTATTAATTGTTCATGATTTCTTTCACAGTAAAACCCTAAAAAAGAAAAAGGAAATACCCATTTCTTTTTCTAAAAAAGCTTTGGCCGAAAAACTTGGGGGTCGCTGGACCTTGGCCGGACTCCGTAGGGTTTGAAAAATGACTCAAACCCACAGAAATCAATAGCTTTCATTGAGAGCTATCGATCCGTGTAGGTTAGAGCCATTAAGAATCTTCGAATTGGCCGACATGGGGAACTAGGGTTTCTGGGTTCCTAGATCCGAAATTAATGGAGCTTGAGTGAATTTTCGAGGGAACTAATAACGGGACGGGGTTGAGGGGAGGATGAGGGTTATCTGGTTAAAAGTTGGGGTCGATTGGTGGAGGTCCGGTGGCCGGACGGCGGTGGGGTTTTGGGGCGGCTAGGGTTTAGGTTTAGAGAGATGAGAGAGAGACGGACAAGGGGGGTGTGAGGCTTAGGTGAAATGAGGGGGTGGGGTGTGGTTTGGACAAATATATAGTTTAGGGATCGGACACTTCTCAGCCGTTGGATCTGGAAAGATCAACGGCTGAGATTGACACCTATTAAACGGTGTCGTTTGGATTAAGTGGTAAAGGCCGGGTTGAGGGATTTATTGGGCTGGGTAGTTTGAGTATATGGGGATTGGGCCTGGGTATTTCTTGGCCCAGGTCCGATTTTTGCCTTCTTTGACTAATTAAACTAAATAATCTAATTAAGTTATAATCTAATTTAATCCCAAAAAATATAACTAATTTAGACCTACTTTTCATCTATTTACAGATTAATCAAGAATAAAATGACCAATTTTATATTCCTAATTAATCTATAATTTAATGAATAAAAATGATTAGTTTTAGTAATTAGTTATTAAAACTACATTACATTAAATAACCATCACTCGTCTATTATTCAGTTAATTATAACTTTATAATTCTTTGATTAGTGATGCAATTTTGAAAAAAATTTAAAAAGATGAATTATGTATATGCCAAAAAATACAAAATTTTCACAATTAATCACTGAAAATCAACAAAATCTATTAATTTATTTATCGAATTTTGTAGGGGCATTTGGTAGGTGAAAAATCACATGCTCACACTTGTCCACAACATCCTCTCGGAGCCTCCCCACTAGGGCATCCTTTTGCCTAATTTGAAAGACGCAGAAGACAAGCCGATTAACACCAAGTATTGCAATGAAAGATAAAATTATGGGTACCCGAGTACCTACTCGATGAAGTCAGCCCTCTCTTGGAGCGCTCTCTTCGAGCCTGCCCGGAGGTTGGTCAACTCCTCTTTTTGGGCACATAGAGACTCCAGCTCAACCGACTCTGATATAAGCTTCTCAATCTCCTCTCCACGATGATTCAAATCATCTTGCATCTTGGAAAAGGCTTGGTCATACAACTTCTTGACCTACAACACAAAGGAAGAAAGTTAGAAAGCAAGAGTAGAAGTTGGAAGCATAACATATTATATCAAGAAGTTCACCTGCTTTTGAAGCCTCTCGACCTCCTCAAGGGCAACGGGGGCATCGATATCGGTCTCCTCCTCAACACCTTCAAAATAATCTCTAAATGCATCATCCCCTCCATGAGAGGTCCCTAAACTGGGGGAATTCCTGTCTTGGGCATCTCGTATCTCCCCTGGAGAAAACGACGTGCCCGATTGAAATCCACCGGCAATGTTAGCCTCCATCGAGGCTTCCTCTCGCCCCCGAAAAATTTCTAAAACAGAGCCCTCGAACTCACCGACACGGACTATGCCATGTCCGACGAGCGGCTTGGGGGCTGCACCCAAACCTCCTCGAGGGTCTCCTAAGCACAAGGCGGGTCCACATGAGCCTCCTCCAACTTAGTAGACTTCCGCCCAACAATTCTCAAAGCATAAACATTTTATTTTTCCCTTTGTACCAAAGGGCAGGTATCATCACTTTCTTCCTCGGCTCGTAGGCTCTCAGCGGCCATCGAGGATAGGATCGTAGCATCGGTCTTGGGCTTCTGAGCCTTTGTCTTTTTGGATTTTGGAGACTCCGCCAGTGCCTCCTTCCTTTTCTTGTCCTTAGCAGCTTTCGGAGCCTCTTCCTCACCAGGAGGGGGAGGTCTAATCAACACACCTTCCCCAAGGCCTACACAAGCATGATGTATCAAATTCACCACCATGGAGAATACTCACGAAGAATGAGGGAACAACAACAATTAGAGCATACCGTGGTTCTTAGCTTGCCACCATGTTTTAGCCAAATCGCGCCAGACGCGTTTGTTGTATGGAAAAGCAGAATCCAAAAGTTTGACCCACCCCAGAAGGTCCTGGACCACGTCGGGAAACCAAACGGTGGTTGCACAATTAGAAGAAAATCAATCAGGAGAGAAAGAGGTGGTAAAACATGCTCAAAAGAGGGATACTTAAGTTTCATATTCCATTCCTCAGGGAACGACATTCTATCAGCAGGGATGATGTCCGAGGATATGACTCTAAAAAATCGGCTCATCCATTCTCGATCTTTATCCTCGTCGATACAGGCAAAGAACACCTTGGCAGATTGACGGTGCAGTTTAATTAAACCCCCTCGAAAAAGACGAGGGCTATACAGCCTGATCAAGTGATCGAGGGTGAAAGTCACCCCCTCGACCATGTTTGAAATGTATCGAATCATATATACAATCCTCCAAAAAGAAGGATAAATCTGACCGAATGTCACCCGGTATTGATGACAAAAGTCGAGAATCACTAGGTCAATCGGTGGAGAAAGGGTATGTATATACGCTGAGAAAGCCAGCCTTATGTGTGACTGATAATAGGATGAATTCACATAGTTTAGCTATATTTATACTCTAACTTAATGAGGTTTCATAGTCTTAAGTGAGTTAAATGATGATAAATTGGCTCTAATGGTGATTTTTGTGTTTCACAGGAGTACAATAAGCTATTGAGGACTTATGACGGTGATCCGGGCGAATTCGAAGAATAACAGACCATGGGGTAACTCCGAAGTGATTTGAAGGCTGGAAATTTGTCAAGACTGTAGGAAACCCCATTAGCGCGAGCATTAGCGTGAGACTAGCACACCCGCGCTAGTCCAGTGATCTATCGGGCAGTGCTAAACTANGTCTTAAGTGTGTTAAATGATGATAAATTGGCTCTAATGGTGATTTTTGTGTTTCACAGGAGTACAATAAGCTATTGAGGACTTATGACGGTGATCCGGGCGAATTCGAAGAATAACAGACCATGGGGTAACTCCGAAGTGATTTGAAGGCTGGAAATTTGTCAAGACTGTAGGAAACCCCATTAGCGCGAGCATTAGCGTGAGACTAGCACACCCGCGCTAGTCCAGTGATCTATCGGGCAGTGCTAAACTATATTAGCGCGGGCTATAGCGCGAGCGCGCTAGTCCTCACGAAAAAAATACGCTGAGAAGGGTAATTTTGGGAGTTTAAGGCCAATTCACTTAACCTATAAAAGGTTCAATTCGCCTAAAGGAGCAGATTATCTAGGTTTTAATTTTAGAATAAGAAAAAGCAAGGGCAAGAGGAAATGAGAGCAATTGGGCATCAATCCACATCTCCTTCTCTTGAAATTTTTATCATAGTCATGAATTCTTTTGTAGTTTTAATTATTGTTATGAGTAGCTAATTGTTTTAATCTAAGGTTTTGGTGGAACCCGTTGGGGAATGACGTTATTGTGATATTAATATAGTTTTGATTGGTTGTTAGTCTATATTTGTTCAACTACGTTCTGGTCGTAGTTAATTGAAGGGCCATTAATTAGATGTGCCTATTTAGTATGTATTTACTTGAGAGAGAGTGCATATTTAGGTAGTTGTTTGAACAATATCACTCCCGGAGTATAGACGAGAGTCATAACCGAGGGTTTAGAGGTTGTATTAGAGATAACGATACCTCGGGTGCAATCTAAAGTGAGCTGTAATGCAATCTACCTTGCGTAACTTGAGAGAGTGTGTCTAGTAAATTATAATAATCACTTGAGTGAGATTTATGGTAGCTGGAGTGTTCATGATTGATAGAGACAACTAAATCGAACTATAGGAAGTATCCAAGAAAGAAGTTCACCAACGGGGGAAACCATAACCTTAGACCTTTATCGCATCTGTTTACATCTCAATATTAGTTATCTTTTAGTTTATTTAATTTCATTCAGTCGTAGTAGTAAAAATACTGAAAAGTGATATACATAATCTTTGGGAACTTGATTATTGAGAATTGAGTGGTCTAACCACAATAATTAATAGGTTAATTCCCCGTGGGATTCGACTCTGGGCTAAATACTCAGATATATTTGCAACGCCCGTTTACTCTTTTTATAAGACATAGTTGAGCGTGATCAAATTTTGGCGCCGTTGCCGGGGAATTAACGGTGTTATCAATTAGAGTTGGAAGAAATACAAAATTCTTAAGTATAGTCAATTTTCTTCAATTTTCATCTATACATTGAAATTTTAACGCTTGCTAACTTGGTTGTACATGTGGATGCCTAGAAACTCATCGAGAATTGGCGAAGTGTTTGAAGCCTTATCAGACCCCGAGAAAGTTTTCAAGGCCTTAAATCGGGCCAACCGGAAAAGCAAACAACAACCATAAATTGAACAACTTGAACCTAACATGGAAGATCCAAACAACAGGAACAACAATGGGGACGAGGTGGTAGACCCAGTTGCGCAGATAAGGGCAGAGGCTCCTTTATATGACTGGGCACAACCCACAACAGAGAATTTGGCCACTGCGATATTAGTCCCTTAAATACAGGCTGAGTCCTTCCAGATTACAAATAATATGCTGCACTTGTTGCAGAACAAGGGACTATTTTCAGGGCCATACATCGAGGACCCCTAACAGCATTTGAAGAATTTCTTGTCGATATGCAAAACGCAGAGGTAGCCAAACGTCACTCAGGAAGCGATAAAACTGTTGTTGTTTCCATTCTCAGTGATAGGAGCATCCCATACTTGACTAAACTCTCTCCCCATCAATTCCATTACCACATGGGAGGAGTTAGTTAAGCAGTTCGTGAACAAATTTCATCCACCCAACAAGACAACTCAACAAATTGATGAAATCTTGAGCTTCAGACAGAAGCCAGTTGAAATATTGTAGGAAACATGAGAACGATTTAAGGGAATGTTGGTTATCTGTCCACACATGGTATTCCTGAGCAGATCTTGGGGAAGCATTTTTCTATGGGTCTGACTGATACTATAAAGGCAAATGTAGATGCTTTAGCTGGTGGAGCATTCTTGAGCAAAACATGGAGTGAAAGTCAGATCCTGCTTGATAAAATGGCGCATAATTCAGGGTGGACAACCAGGAATGCGCCCATTACTCCTGTAGTTCACTCCATGCCCTTTGATCCATCCAATACTATTGCGGAGAACGTGGCCACCTTGATAACACAGATGAGCATACTAACTAAGAAGGTGGAAGAATCAGGGTAAAACTAGCAGGTACATATCGTGGATACCACTAATGGGGGCTTATGCACATCTTGCATTAGTCAACCATTTGGTAATCAGTGGAATGCAGAGTGTGATCACCTTCCTTATCCAGAAAACATGAATTATGTGTCAAATTATGGAGGCCAGAGACAAGGGGTACAGAACTGGGGTCAGCAAGTTCAACCGTATAGACCACCTTACCAGCAGCAGAACAATGGAAACATGGGTGCCATGAGACCGCAAGGTAATATAGCACCTTATCAGAGGCCACAAGGTTATAACAATCAGAATCAGCAACAAACATACCACCCTCCTCAGAAACAACATAGGGGAAGGCAAGAAGATGGGTTTTCCAGGCTTGAAGCGATGATGCAACATGTGATTGGGTCAAAAGCCAAAATGAATGAGAGAGTAGATGTACACGATGCAGCTATTAAAAATATTGAAGTGCAGTTGGGCCAGATACCTATGGCAGTGAACAATCGTCCTCTTGGGACTTTACCTGCAAATACTCAGGTGAATCCTAAGGACCATGGCCCGAAGCAAATGATGGCAGTGAGTCTCTGAAATTCCAGTGACTTAGACTTGGAACAGGAATTGGCTCGTGAAAGCAGGCAGGCAGGCAGAGGCACTAGTACCAGTGGCAATCGAACTTGATGATTCCACGAATCTGACCAAGGTAACAGTACAAACTGCTGAAGGAGAACTTAGTGGGCAGAGTGAGGCTGAAAAGGAAGTGGAAATATCCCCAGAGCCAGTAGTTGAAGTGGGAGTTGATAAAGAAAAATTCCAAATCACTGGGAAGAAGAGACCTCCAGCCCCTTTCCTCAAAGGCTAGCCAAATACCAAAAGGATGAACTGTACAAAAAGTTCTTGGATATGCTGAAGCAGATACATGTAAACATTCCTCTAATTGATGCTCTGAAAGAGATGCCTAGGTATGCGAAGATGATGAAGGATTTGATGTCCCAGAAGTTTGATTTCTAAGACTTAGCGACTGTGACTTTGACTCAGACTTGCAGTGTTGTGGTAACATGACCAATAGCAGAGAAGTTGTCTGATCTAGGGGGTTTTACAATTCCCTGCACCATTGACAATTTGTCTTTTGCCAAAGTACTGTGTGATTTGGGCCAACATTAATCTAATGCCCCTGGCTATTTATAAGAGACTGGGTATTGGTAGAGCCAGACCAACTTCTATGTTGCTGCAGCTAGCTGATAGAACGGTGAAGAGACCGTCGGGTATTCTGGATGATGTTTTGGTGCAAGCGGGGAAGTTTGTGTTCCGTGCTGACTTTGTGATACTAGATCGTAGTGTGGATGAAGAAATTCCCATAATCTTGGCCATGACATTTTTGTCCACATGCAGAGCTCTCATTGATTGTGAGACTGGGGAGCTCAAGATGAGGCTTAATGATGAAGAAATCACATTCAACGTGCAGAAATCCATGAGGCGATCGAGTGAGTTCGCCAACTACTCTCTAATTGATGTTGTGGATGTGATAGTTGAGGAAGATGATGCGGCCTTAACTACTGATGACCCCCTTGCTGCTTGCTTAATGAACGTAGATGCGGTAAATGGGGAGGAATTGGCAGAGTGGGTGTTAGCACTTGAAGGTAAAGGAGTATGGCCGAGGGCTCTTGGGTTTGAACCATTGCACTTAGAGAAAAGAGAGATCCCACCAACCAAACCCTCTATGGAAGAACCTCCCAAACTAGAGTTGAAACCATTGCCAGCCCATCTCATTTCTAGGCCCCAATACTATGCTACATGTTATTATCTCATCTAGTTTGTTAGATGTGCAGGCAAATCAGCTGTTACAGGTACTTTTAGAGTGCAAGACTTCCATTTGATGGACCATGGCAGATATCAAAGGGATCAGCCCGACATATTTCATGCACAAGATTCTCCTGGAAGAAGGACACAGACCTTCCAGGGAACATCAAAGGCGCTTGAACCCAAATATGAAGGAAGTGGTGAAGAAATAAATCATCAAGTGGTTAGATGCGGGAATCATTTTCCCCATCTTTGACAGCAGCTGGGTTAGCCCAGTGCAATGTGTTCCAAAAAAGGCTGGCATGACGGTTGTCGAGAATGATAAAAATGAGTTTGTATCTATAAGAACCGTCACGTGCTGGAGGATGCATAGATTACAGAAAACTGAATCTCGCCACCCGAAAAGACCACTTCCCACTTCCCTTCATTGATCAGATGCTCGACAGGCTTGTAGGGAGGTCTCATTTTTGTTTCCTGGACAGGTACTCGGGGTACAACCAGATTTCAATTGCCCCGGAAGACAGGGAAAAGGCCTCCTTCACATGCCCCTACGGGGTGTTTGCCTTCAGGAGGATGCCATTTGGCCTCTGCAATGCACCTGCCATATTCCAACGGTGCATGATGGCCATATTCACAGACATGGTGGAATATATCATGGAGGTATTCATGGATGATTTCTCAGTAGTGGGAAATTCATTCGATGAGTGCCTAGCAAATTTAACCCGTGTCTTAAAGAGGTGAATCGAGACGAATCTTGTGCTTAATTGGGAGAAATGCCATTTCATGGTACAAGAAGGGATCGTCTTGGGGAACTTGGTGTCAAGTAAGGGAATTGAGGTGGACAAAGCTAAAGTAGATGTGATTGAAAAGCTTCCACCTCCCACATCAGTCAAGCTTCCTTGGGCATGCTGGGTTCTACCGGCGATTCATCAAAGACTTCTCCAAGATCGCCAACCCCCTATGTAAGTTGCTTGAAAAAGATAACCCCTTTGTGTTTTCTAATGATTGCAGGGTAGCGTTTGAGGAGCTTAAAAAGCGGTTAGTCACGGCACCAATCATCATTGCACCCGACTGGGAGAAACCGTTTGAACTTATGTGCGATGCCAGTGACTACGCAGTGGGATCCGTATTGGGTCAGCGCAAAGATAGAATAATGCACCCAATTTACTACGCAAGTAGGACTTTGAGTAGAGCTCAGCTGAACTACATGATGACAGAAAAGGAAATGCTCGCAGTAGTGTTTGCTTTTGACAAGTTCGGGTCCTACCTGATTGGGTCGAGGGTGGTGGTGTACACTGATCATGTCAGATACTTGGTTGAGAAAAAAGAGTCTAAGCCGTGCCTAATTCGTTGGGTGCTGCTTCTTCAGGAATTTGACTTGGAGATTCGTGACCGCAAGGGCACGGAGAACCAAGTCGCTGACCACTTGTCACGTCTTGAAGGTGTTGAGAATGCAATTGAATCAGAGGATATTCTGGAAACCTTTCCAGACGAGCAACTACTCGCGATGAGCTTAGAAGATGTGCCTTGGTATGCAGATATTGCAAACTACCTGGCCAGTGGTATTGAACCTTATGAACTCTCTTCTGTTCAAAAGAAAAGATTTTATCGTGATTGCCGAAATTACTATTGGGATGAACCTTATTTGTTTAAAATTTGCATTGATAACATGATCCGAAGGTGCGTTCCCGAGATAGAACAATTTGCTATTTTGCAAGCTTGTCATGCAGCTCCATATGGAAGACTTTCGGAGTAGTTCGGACAACAGCTAAGGTGTTAGAGGCCGGGTTTTACTGGCCTACTGTGTTCAAAGATGCTCATCAATGGGTGAAGGGCTGTAATGAATGTCAAAGGACGGGGAACATATCCCGTCTTCATGAGATGCCCATGAATCCAATACAAGAAGTAGAAGTTTTTGATGTATGGGGGATAGATTTCATGGGTCCCTTTGTCAGCTCCTACGACAATAAGTACATACTTGTTGCTGTAGACTACATGTCCAAATGGGCAGAAGCTACAACGTTCCCCACCAATGATGCACGAGTGGTGGTGGGGTTCTTAAAGAAAAATATATTCACCTGTTTTGGAACCCCAAGGGCTATTATTAGTGACGGAGGCACTCACTTATGCAATCGTGTCTTCGAGAAGCTGCTGGCCAAATATGATGTGCGCCACAAGGTGGCAACCCCCTATCACCCTCAGACGAGCGGGCGGGTAGAGGTATCAAACCGTGAAATAAAGAGTGTACTGACCAAAACAGTAAACGCCACAAGAACTGATTGGGCGAAGAAGCTTGATGCCGCACTCTGGGCCTATAAGACTGCATTTAAAACACCAATTGGTATGTCTCCATACAAGTTGGTATTTGGTAAGGCCTGTCACCTGCCTTTGGAGCTAGAAAATCGAGCGTGGTGGGCATTGAAGCAGTTGAACATGGATCTCGATACTTCGAGAGAAAATCGAGTCACACAGCTGCATGAGTTGGAAGAGTTTAGATGTCAAGCATTTGAAAGCACAAGGCTATATAAGGAAAGAATCAAGAGGTTACACGACAAAAACAGTGTGGACCAAAATTTCAAACCCGGAGACAAAGTATTGCTTTACAATTCAAGATTAAGATTCTTTCCGGGTAAGCTCAAGTCCCGATGGTCTGGACCATTCAAGGTGGTCGAAGTGTTTCCTTCTAGTGCTGTGGAAATTGCTGCTGAAGATGGGTCTAAGGCCTTCAAGGTCAATGGACAAAGATTGAAAATGTATGTGGGGATGAATGAAACCAGTGAGCTGGCTGTGGTGCATCTTCTTGAACCTCAGAAGCTGAGCGAACCTTAATTGCGCTCATTCTACGTCGTGCCGTGACGGTAAATCAGGCGCTTCATGGGAGGCAACCCATTGATTGTTGTACTCATCATGCCGCGACATTAAATCAAGTGCTGGTTGGGAGGCAACCCAACACATATAGTGTTATTGTATAAATTACTAACATATGCAGGTGTGCGAGAAAAGGGGGGAACACAGAACCACAAGAAAGAGGAAAACAAAAGAAAAGTTCTGCTGACGCCTGGACTAGCGCGCCCGCGCTAAGCTAGCACTAAGGTCGTTCTAGTCCGGTTTTACACTGCCTCACGTATATAGCCACTAGCGCGGCCGCGCTAATCGCGCGCTAGAGGTCACGCTAGTGGGGTTTCTCACTGCCCCTCAACCCCTGGACTAGCGTGCTAAGGTCGCGCTAGACCGTCTCGACACAGGTAAGTTTCAGGTAAAATTTTTTTTTTAACATTATTTTCTTGTACTAATTTTTCCAACCACCCAATTACTTCCCCCCTCCCCCCCCAACCGACACAACCCTATCCTTCCTTCTCATAATAAAACTCCACCCTCCCATAAACCCTTTCCCTTCTTCTTCTTCTTCTTCTTCTTTTACTCTTAAATTTTTCCTCCCCCAAAGAAGGCAACCCCTCTCAAGCACTCCCACCTCTAAGCATTCTTCACCCCCATTACTCCATCTTTATCATTCAACCCTACATGTATGTACTTCTCACCTTAATTTTTTTTATATATATTTTTGTAACTTTGTTTTTCTTTTCCGTTGACACAACTTGTAGCCCTTTTTTATTTATTTATTGGTAGACATAATGGGTAGTAGTTGATTTGTGTTGAAAATAGATGCCATAGGGAGTGTGGGGTGTTGTGAGTATGTTTGGGTTATTGTGGTGGTGCTTCATGTCCATTATTTAGTGCTTGGGATTTTAAATTGTTTATGCCCACCATATGTTTGTAAAAAGACGCCGAGGGAAATGATGTGACCAATTTGTGGTGAAGTCTGAGTAACCACAGTTGGGTCACCCTGTTGTACTGAGCTAATACTATGCTAATTGTAAGTACAATGCCTCCACGCAAGCGTCAAGCCACAGGAGCCTCTTCAAGTCGTTCAGCAAGAAACTCCACCGGAGGAAGGCCCCGAAAATCAATAGACTCGAGGCCTTTCAACAGCCACAAGTTTGTCTCAGCGAAGGCGCATGAAAGATTCGCTGAAAAAGAGGATAAGACAGCTATACCTAAGCAGGCCATGGACACTGAAGCCATCAGGATGAATTGCCCCAGAATGTACGAAGTGTTGATGCAGCGTCTCATGGACGTTTTCTTTGAGGAAACTGACGAGGCAAATGCCATGATTGTCAGGGAATTTTATGCCAATGCTCCGGAGCATGAAAACTATGTTGTAACAGTGCGGAGAAGGCCAATTAAGGCCTCTATAGAGCACATCCAGACAATGTACAAGCTACCTCCACCAGCAGCTGGTTACGTAGACGCCTACCAGACCTACAACGGAAAAATGACTCCTTGGGATATGTTCACCCCGATCATCTGTCGACCGGGCATTGTATTGAAGTGGTACAATTATGGAAACAAATTCCACTCTTCGGGCCTCAAGTTTGAGGCAAATGCTGGTTGCACCTGATTAATAGTCGATTATTTCCATCCAAGAACACTTCGGAGGTGAACATTCCTCGAGCATGTCTGATTTGGGTAAATGCGCCGTTCGATGTGGCACAATTAATTCATGAGGAGATGTTTATCCGCATGAAGGTCCAGAGGTATGGGTTCTTCTACCCATTGCTTGTCACTCGATTGTGAGCTATGGCTAGGGTGCCAGGCGACTTTGCTGTCGATGGCCGGGTACTTGAGGTGCACCCTTTCAAAGCTGAAAGAGTTACTACGGGAAATGAGGCAATGGAAGACGATGAGGAGTTAGTGGGTCATGACTCTGAGGAAGATGAAGCAGAGGAGGAGCATCATCAAGGAGGTGTGGAGACTGAGCATATGGAGGTGGAGCAAGCTGTGGACGTTGGAGGCCCGTCTAGGGCCAGTCGGGGCCAACGTTTGGATCACCTTGATCATGATGTGGCTGGGTTGAGAACCTCAGTGACTGAACTGGGGACCCGAGTTGACGATATGGCCACCTAACAAAAGAAGTCCGAGAAGAAGATTATGGGCTGGCTACGCGCCCTGGGTCGTGCTTGCAACGTCAACCTATACACCGTCTCTAATCAAGATTGAGCTTCCAGGGAAGTCCCTTTACCTTACTTTGTCTTTTCATTGTCCATGAGGACATGTCCTCGTTTTAAGTGTGGGGTGGGGGATGGTTTCCCTATTGTATTGTATGTTGTATAAGTTATGAATTATTTGCTTTAGTTTGTTTTGGTTAACTTGATCGAATTGCAGTTTTGTTTTATGTTTTTTGTGTAGTCTGTTTTAGTTGTTGTTAGTAATAGTAATCAATTCGTCTTGGACCGACGACGGATCCCTTCGGCGGGGGTTCTTGAGGGTCCAAGTCAATTAAAAAAAAAATCAGAAAATTTAGTGGACTCCTCCTGATGACAGATTTCGTAGGAAGTTTTCTTGAGGGAGGTCAATCCGAAGAAAACACCAAAAAGATTTTTTATTTTCTTTGTAGTAGTGTAGTAACTCCCTCTTGGCTTTTATTTTGACCACGGTTCTTTTCAAGAGTCTAGCTTGAACCGGGTATAGCTAGCTTCTTTTATTTTTTAAAATTGTAGGAATCCTTTGGGCAAGGTACTGAATGATAAAATGCTACCCTTAGTGTGTTACACCCAAACATCGTGAATCCTAGAGTGTGACGCTTAGGCTCACCTGTTGACTCTTGTAGAATGCCTTAATGGTGCATGTTGTAACTAACTTGAATGCTCAATGGAGTGTTTTGATGAACCAATTTGGATTGAATTATGTGCCATGTGTGTGTGAGGTGTTTTGCATCTATTCTATGTCTGCATTTGGTACCTATAACTTTCCCCATGTGTGTACAAATCGAAATAGAAGTTTGTTTAGTCTTAGACGGGATATAGGCATTTCTTTGTTAAGCCAGACGCAAATATATACCCAACTGAATATAATTAACCATAGTCAACCCCTTTGAGCTTATAAGCCTGTTTCTTTGATAACTACATTATGAACCATAACCAATTGTTTGAATAGCCTGTTTGTTTGAACCTGGTACTTCCCACGAGCACTTGAATTGTTAGCAGATGCGTAAAAGTCAAAGTGTGGGGTGATGGTTTGATCTGTAAGGAAAATCAAGGAAATATAATGAAAAATGCAAAAGTGAAGGCCACTTAGAAAAAAAAAACAAAAGAAAGAAAGAGGACAATACATACATGTAGTCCTTGATAATTAGTGGCATGGGGTAATTATGAAGTAAAGCAGGGTGAAAGTTTGGCCAAGCATGAAATTGGACTTAATATTAATGTAATTGTATTAGAAGTACTTAGGGAGGTTAGTCACTATACCCAAAATGTATTCTACCCGTCCCTTAGCCTGCATTACAACCAAATAAAGACCTATTGATCTTATACTGAATGAACTCAATTAGTGGAGTATTACACTACGAGCAAGCCTATGGCGTATCTGTGTGACATATGAATGTTCTTTTTGAGAGTAAGTGAATTCTTTCGATTAAAAGTTCCTGTTGTTATGACTATTATCTTTTATGGAACTACTCTCAATTGTGTGAAGTGAGGGCATATGATTTATGAAAAAGAGGTAAGTCTTGACCTCCTCGTAGTATTTCGAGGAAATAGAATTATAACAGGGCATGTGAGATTCATTGCTTGAGGCATAGATGTTACACTGCTAGGTGCAGTGCTTGTAAAATGTTCGTGGTGTGACACCGTAGGGGAGTGTTTGATGTAAAGAAACCTTGTAGGATATAGTGGATTGCTAGAGGTCTAGCAATGATTTAAGTGTGGGGTGTTGATAATAGGCTGAATTCACCTAGTTTAACATATATTTATACTCTAACTTAACGAGGTTTCACGGTCTTAAGTGAGTTAAATGATGATAAATTGGCTCTAATGGTGATTTTTGTGTTTCACAGGAGTACAATAAGCTATTGAGGACTTATGACGGTAATCCGGGCGAATTTGAAGAATAACAGACCATGGGGTAACTCCGAAGTGATTTGAAGGCTGGAAATTTGTCAAGACAGTAGGAAACCCCATTAGCGCGGGCATTAGCGCGAGACTAGCACGCCCGAGCTAGTCCAGTGATCTGCTGGGCAGTGCTAAACCCCATTAGCACGGGCTGTAGCGCGAGACTAGCGTGCCCGCGCTAGTCCGAACGAAAAAAATACGCTGAGAAAGGTAATTTTGGGAGTTTGAGTCCAATCCACTTAACCTATAAAAGGTTCAATTCGCCCAAAGGAGCAGATTATCTAGGTTTTGAGTTTAGAATAATAAAAATCAAGGGCAAGAGGCAAGGAGAGCAATTGGGAATCAATCCACATCTCCTTCTCTTGCAATTATTATCATAGTCATGAATTCTTTTGTAGTTTTCATTATTGTTCNGTGCCTATTTATTATGTATCTACTTGAGAGAGAGTGCATATTTAGGTAGTTGTTTGAACAACATCACTCCCGGAGTATAGACGAGAGTCATAACCGAGGGTTTAGAGGTTGGATTAGAGATAACGATACCTCGGGTGCAATCTAAAGTGAGCTGTAATGCAATCTACCTAGCGTAACTTGAGAGAGTGTGTCTAGTAAATTATCATAATTACTTGATTGAGATTTATGGTAGCTGGAGTGTTCATGATTGATAGAGACAACTAAATCGAACAATAGGAAGTATCCAAGAAAGAAGTTCACCAACGGGGGAAACCATAACCTTAGACCTTTGTCGCATCTGTTTACATCTCAATATTAGTTGTCTTTTAGTTTATTTAATTTCATTCAGTCGTAGTAGTAAAAATACTGAAAAGTGATATTCATAATCTTTGGGAACTTGATTATTGAGCATTGAGTGGTCTAACAACAATAATTAATAGGTTAATTCCCTATGGGATTTGACTCTGGGCTAAATACTCAGATATATTTGCAACACCCGTTTAGTCTTTTTATAAGACATAGTTGAGCGTGATCAGTGACTATGCTTTCTTTAGCCGTGGGGATTTCTATTTGGTCCGCCTCCCCCCAACGACAGTCTAGTTTTACCCTCTCTATATCGGCCACTACACTTATATACGAGACATGGGCTCGCATCAGCCCGGTATAAAGGGGGTTTTTCAATTCTAAAATCGGAGACGGTATCGAAGGGACCAGGGATGCACTACTCGATGCTAGGAGGAGTTCTTGATTTTCCCTTAGACGGGCGTGATGAAGAAGCGGCTCCCTCTTTTTGAGTTACCGTTTTGGAAGTTTTTGCCATAGTTATAACTGAGTTTTGAAGAAAGAAGATGAAGAAGCAAACACAGAAAGAGGATGAAGGTAGCAAGCAGTTAGTAAAATTTTGAAGAGTTGAAGATGCTGTAAAATTGTAAAAGGCAAATGATTGAAGTATTTATAGAATCCCTTTGGGCATGTTTGAAGCGGAAAGGTCGAACCAGTAGCGGTTCATGAGCTTCTCGATAATCGTGCTGACAGTGACCTTTGTGCAGCTTATATGTCACATCATTTAATGCTTTGATGAGACTGATGTCATAATTGGGATATCGAAGAGGCAAGAATTCAAGTCCGTTTCTTATCACTTCATTCTAAGAAACGCAGGGACTATCTGTATATGGCTAAAATCAGAGAGCCCGATTTTATGATCATTAAGGCACTCAGAAGGCTCAAAACAGTTCGAGTTTTGGCATCGAGGAGGCATGTCAAGGATTCTCGACCTCGAGGCGGTGTAAATCGAAGACCATCATGAAAAATTGGGAAACTCCCAAAAGGCACGTGGTTAAAGCTGACCAAGTCCACAAGATAGTACAAGCCCGTACCGTGGCATTAAATGGTTGTACCAGACATCTCTCTTTTTAATAATTATAAATGTACTATGTTGGGATTCCCCCCTCTTATATAAAGGGGACCCTTGTCATTTTGTAACATACATGATATTCAATACAAGAACAAGAACATCCTCTGCTTTCTAACTCAAACATTATCTACAATTGTTCCATTGATTTATTGCCTTTCAGTTATTGTATTCACTAATTGTTCTTCATTTATTACTCGTTATTGATCATAAAAAGTCCATCTTCGAGGCCTTCAATACTGTTGTATCATCTTCGACCGCCCCTTGTCAAGCTCTCGAGCTCAACCTCGAGGCCTATTTCGGCCAAGCTCTAGATCCCGTCTCTCAACTGCTCGGTTTGCACAATCTCATTATCTTTCGGTCTTATCTCGTTTTCCTACTTCTCACTTAGCATCTATTTTCCTAAACAACTGATATTAAAATAGATCACGCATTTTTAGAACCACAAAATCAAATATAATTGTAATTACTATTTTCTAGGTAAACACTTTTCATAACTGCTTATCTTTATTTAAAATTATTATTAACTCATCCTATAATTGTTTAGCCTTAATAGAGGTTATGATTATATTTCCACCGCTTATCCTTAATTGAATTGTTGAACATCCTTCGAAATTACTCAACCTTAAAAGAAGTTTAGATATCCTATATCTTAGTCGACTAGTCTTTCTTTGGAATTATTTGACTCGTGTTAGCTTCCTTGTTGTTGAATTGTATATTGTGGGATAGTTGCTACATATTAGTTTTCTCTTGTTGAGCTGTTCTCTTTACGCCTAACATTCTTGATTGTGGTTACTCCTTGTGAACTGGTTCTATCGTTTCTTTGTGATTTAAAGTCCTTGAGTTGATTTACTTGCCGTACTTTGTATTATTATTGTCATTGTTGCTATTGTACTTGTTATGGTGATGCACGAGGTTTTTTCCATGCTGTTGTTGATATGGGATTGCACGAGGTTTTTGCCGTTATGTGGTTACTATTGATATTTGCACATGCGGCGTGACAAGGAGATATATATATATATATATATATATATATATATATGGGTTGCACATGTGGCGAGATAAGGTGTGAACCTTATTGTGCGTGTGTGGCGAGATAAAGTGGGCGTTCACTTTACTATTGCACACGTGGCGAGACAAGGTGGGTTGTGTCACAGATTGATTTGTGATGACTTGTGTTGGCCTGGGGGCATTCTTGCTATTGATATTTGTGTAGTGGTACACTTACTGTGTGAACTTTATCTTGTGAAAGTTGTGAGGAAATATTCTACGTGGCGCCCGTTCCCTTTCTTATGCTTACTAGTTGGTTTGAAACTGTGTTAGGACACTTGAACAAACATACACGTAGTCAAGCATTCTTATCGGCTAAGAGATTTTATGGATATCATTGAGTATAGATACCCTTTTTGTGCTTGCCTTCTTGGTGAGAATGGCTTTATAGGCACGTGAGTCGTCAGTGCGATTATGAGGTTTTATGAGGGCACATGATGCCAAATGTTAGGGTTCAGGTAATTAGACCCGTGAGTTGTGATTTATCCGAGGTTTGGTACCTCATGGAGTTGAATAAAACCTGATATAAAAGCGATTGTAATTGCTGAGTTATTACTTGTCCTTGTTGTATATGTGATTTTAGATTTAGGTTGTGTTCCATTCACTCTTCTGTGTCATTTTTATGGTATTCCGCTGATACTTGTTGTTTCCTTTCTTATTGCAATTACTGTAATTTTATCCATATTGCATAGTCTTTATGTAGATATCATATTCTGTTATTCCTATACTTATACTTGTTCAGTTTATTAGACCAGTGGGTGTCTTGACTGTTCCTCATCACTACTCCACCGAGGTTAGTATTGATAGTTACTAGGCACCGCTGTGGTGTGCTCATACTGAACTTCTGCACATTTTTGTGCAGATCTAGGTATTGCATAGACGGTTAATCATTAGATATCAACGCAGATTGGTGTTGTGGAAACTCAAGGTAAACCTACCGCAGCGTTCGCAGGCTTCGGAGTCCTTGACCTATGTTGTTCATTCACTGTCTTTACTTATTTTTGAATAGTTGTATTTTGACGTTGTAGTAAACTCTGTAGAGCTTATGATTTGTACTAACGGTTTTGGGAATTTTAAATTTTAAGGAGATTTCTATTTCAAATTGTTAGATGTTATTTTATTATTGTTGTTATCCCGTAAATGTTAGGCTTACCTAGTCCTTCAGACTAGGTGCCATCACGATACCCAACGGAGGGAAAATTGGATCGTGACAAGTTGGTATCAGAGCTCTAGGTTCATAGGTTCTATGAGTCATAAGCGAGTTTACTAGAGTCTTGCGGATTGGTACGGATATGTCTGTACTTATCTTCGAGAGGCTACAGAACTATTAGGACAGTTTCACTTTCCTTCATTCCTATCGTGCGAGTTCATTGATCTCGAAGTTTGAACTTTTATCATTCCATTCTTTCAAAGATGGTGAGGACACGAGCTGTAGTTCCTGATGATGCTACCCCCAGAGCAGATGTTGTTAGGGGAAGAGACAGAGGCCAACAAGGAGCACATGCCGCAGCTAGGGAACCTACTAGAGCAGCAGTCGAGGAGCCGCCAGTAGTTCCAGTTGGGGGGCAGGTACTGGAGGCGTCTGCTGTCACCCACGGACTTCAGGAGACCTTAGCGCAGTTCCTGAGTATGTTTGGTACATTGAATCAGGCGGGATTGATTCCGGGTGTACCAACTACTTCACATATCGGGAGAGGAGCTCATACTCCCGCCGCCCACACTCCAGAGCAGTGAGTTCATGTTGGTCAAGTTCCAGATGTCATGGCGACACAACCTGTGGTCCTAGTTCAGCTCGTGGTTAGGGCAGCAACATCTGAGGAAGAACAACTTAGACTTGAGAGGTACAAGAAGTACTACCCTCCTATCTTCAGTGGATTGGCGACAGATGATGCCCAGGGTTTCCTGGAGGAGTGTCACTGCATTTTCGCACTATGGGTATAGTGGAGACGAGCGGGGTTGCTTTTGTTACATTTCAGCTCAGGGGAACGGCTTATCAGTGGTGGCGGGCATATGAGTTGGGTAGTCTGGCCGAGTTAGCTTCACTCACATGGGTTCAGTTTTCAGAGATGTTCCTGAGAGTGTTCGTACCTCAGTCCCTTCAGAATGCATGGCACGCAGATTTTGAGCAGCTGCGCTAGGGCACTATGTCAGTATCAGAGTATGCTGGTAGATTCAGTGATTTGGCCAGACGTGCACCTACTTTGGTCACTACAGTTAGAGAGCATGTTCGTAGATTCATTCAGGGGCTCATGCATGACATTTGGTTCAGCATGGTTCAGGAGTTAGAGTTGGATGTTTTATTTTAGCAGGTGGTAGGGATCGCTCTCCAAATAGAGGGCATGTGGGATCAGGAGAGAGAGGACAGACGGGGCTATGAGAGAGAGGACAGGCGAGGCCAGGAGAGAGAGGACAGGGAGGCGAGGAGGCCTCGTAGGCTGGAAAGATCTACTGGTCCTTATTTTGGAGGTAGGGTACGACATGGTAGAGGCTTTGTAGGTCGACCGGTCCAGTATGCACTTCAGGCTTAGCACAGTGGTTCAGGTGCTCATGGGTCTCAAAGTACTCGTACTGCACAGTTTCCACAGCCATGTCAGTAGAGAGGTTGCTTTGAGTGTGGAGATACCAACCACATGATGAGACATTGTCCCAGACCCCGGGAATATGTGTCACAATGAGGTATTCAGGCGAGTAGGGGACGCCCAGGAGGGAGAGGACCGGCCCGTTAATGTGTTTCATGTTATAGGATGAAGGCCGGTGTGCTAGATGTTATCATGTAGGTATGTTTGATATGTTACAGAGGGGCACCATTTGTATTTCGTTTCGGTTCTGCTTATCGAGACGAATTCCCTTATTTGTTGTTTCATTTATGGTGAGTGTCATGATTTGCACCCTGTTTATGTGTTTATCCCTATTGGGAGATTTTATGAGTGGTAGACCATGTCTATCGTTTGTTGTTTCCATTCATCATTGAGAGTGGTGATATTAGAAGTGTGTCCATGTTGTTCATTATGGTAGGTTTTTGTGTGATTCCTGAGTATTCTTGGTTACGATTTGTGATTTGATACTCTACCAGGGTGAAAGTTCAGTAAGTGTTGTGATTTTATTGGCAGAATTGAGTTAGTGGAAGATTTCAATTGGTATGATGTATATTCGACCTGTGATTTAGAGTTGAGGGTGAGACCTTCGTGAGTTCATGTGATTTGATATGTTTGAGCCGGGCCGTGTGTCGCGGCGGAGAGTTATACCAGGATGAGATCCTTATGATTGTTCACGTACCTTAATTTTTTTCCCTATTTAAATTTATTTGTAGTATGGTACTGATAGAGAGTTGTGCTTGTCGGGCTTGATATTTCTCTTATGTGTTTCTCTTTACATATTCAGTCATTTTTCGTTCTGTGCTTTTTGAGTTTTAGCTTGCGGGGTGTGTGCCCGTTGGTGCTAGTTGTGACTGTTTGATTTGGGTGTATTGTTATGAGGCCTTCGTGGTTATTGCATCATCGTCAGTGTTATGGAGGTCTGAATCGGGTTCCTATCGGATATGAGTTAATTACCGGTGCTGGTTTGGATTACAGACAACTATTTTGATCAGAAGTGTTATTATGGGCCTATGAGTAGTATGTTATGTTGTGTGGCCATACTTTTGTGTGTAGGCATGAGTTGTTGCAGCTAGTTGAGACTGCTACCGGGTATGGATTTAGAATCGGGTCTTTTGGAAAGAATAAAAGGTGAGAATTTTGACTCTGAGGCTTATTGGTGTTGGTAGAAAGGCTAAATTACAGTTGAGATGGTGTCGCCAGGCTTATGTGGATTGGGGTAATGTTGGATCACCCGCGTGTGTATGTTGGAGGTGTGCATTCAGTGATTTGAAGACTTCGTGGAGATTCTTGGCACGTTCGAGGACGAACGTTTGTTTTAAGAGTGGGAGAATGTAACGACTCGGCCGGTCATTTTGAGAATTTAAGTTATATTTGGTGGCATTTGATATTTAGAAGCTTTGTATGGTGATTTTGGACTTATGCATGCGTCCGGATTTGATTTTGGAGGTCCGTAGGGTGATTTGAAGCATTTCAGCGAAAGTTGAAGTTTGGAAAGTGGAGATATTTGACCAATAGTTGACTTTTGTGATATCGGGGTCGGAATGCGATTCTGAGAGTTGTAACAGTTCCGTTATGTCATTTAGGACTTGCCTGCAAAATTTGACATCATTCCGGATTGGTTTGATAGGTTTCGACACGAGTTTTAGAAATTGGAAGAATTGGAAGTTCATAAGTTTGATTCGTGGTGCGATTTGTATTTTCGGTGTTGTTCGATGTGATTTGAGACCCCGATTGAGTCCGTTTTAGGTTATAGAACTTGTTTTTGTGTTTAGACATGGTCTGTGGGGCCCAAGTGTGTTTTGGATGGGCTTCGGGCCAATTTCTTCTATTTTTGGTTTGCTGGTTTCTGGTGTCTGATGTTCTCTTTCGCGATCACGTAGTGCCAGTCGCGATCGCGTAGTGTTCTGTGGATCTGCCCCATTTTTATTCATCGTGTTCGCATAGTACGGTTCGCGATCGCGAACTTGTGAAATCTTCTGCACTGAGTTCGCGTTTGATCTTCCGCGTTCGCGTATTGGTAGCCTTGCTTCCTCATTCTGTTCTTCACATTCGTGTCTTTGGGCACGCGATCGCGTAATCCGTCTTTGCATATCTTCTTTCGTGTTCGCGTAGAGTCGTTCTGGGCAACCTTCTTTTCCTTCTTCGCGATCGCATGGGTTTTTTCCGCGATCGCGATGCATAAACAACTGGGCAGAATATAAGATCTTCAAATCGAGGGTTAGGCCATTTTTATCATATTTTGACTTGTAGAGCTCAGTTTTGAGCGATTCTTGGTGGGTTTTTTCCAGTAAATCGATTGGGTAAGTTTTCTTCACCTAGAATTTAATATATTTCATGATTTTATCTTCTTTTTTATCATTTAATTTGTATTTTGAGTTTAGGAAAATTTGTTATTTTTGAAGAAAATTTTCAAAATGAAAAATCACGATCTGAAGGACAAAATGGTATTGGAATTTGACAATTTTAGTATTTGAACTCCTATCGGAATGGGTGTTCAAGTTTTGTGAAATTTGTCGGGTTCCGAGGCACGGGCCCGGGGGTCGACTTTTTGGGATCAATTTCTAGATTCCTATAAAGATTGAGACTTTCTGATCCGAAGTAGTTTTTATAAGTTTTATTTGTGCTTTGAAGTTATTTTAGTTAGATTTGAGCCGTCCGGAGGTCTTTTCACTCGAGAAGTTCATTTTAGAGTACCCGTTTGTCTTCTTTGAGGTAAGTATCTTGCCTAACCTTGCGTGGGGGATTTCTCCTTAGGATTTGAGTCCTCTATATTGATTGTAGTCTGTGTACGTGAGGTGACGAGTGCGTGCTCAGACTTATTTGTGAAAAGTTGTCCTTTTAGGGTTCTTAGGTCCTTATATTCACTGAGTATGAAGTTGTTCTTAACATGATTGGGTTCCTATTTACTAGTTTCACCCCTACATGTTTTAATTAGAATTAATTGCCTTAGGATTCACTCTTATTGCCTATTTGACTCTTATTTGACTTAACTGAAGATTTTACCTCTTCTATTGTCATGCTATATTTTCATAACTGCTTATCTTTATTTGAAATTATTATTAACTCATCCTATACTTGTTTAGCCTTAGTTGATGTTATGATTATCTTTCCGCCGCTTATCCTTAATTGAATTGTTGAATATCCTTCGAAATTACTCAACCTTAAAAGAAGTTTAGATATCCTATAGTCTTTCTTTGGAATTATTTGACTCGTGTTAGCTTTCTTGTTGTTGAATTGTATATTGTGGGATCGTTGCTACATATTAATTTTTTCTTGTTGAGTTGTTCTCTTTACGCCTAGCATTCTTTACTGTGGTTACTCCTTGTGAACTGGTTCTATCGTTTCTTTGTGGTTTAAAGTTCTTGAGTTGATTTACTTGCCGTACTTTGTATTATTGTTGTCATTGTAGCTGATGTACTTGTTGTGGTGATTCATGAGGTTTCTGCCATACAGTTATTTATATGGGGTTGCACGAGGTTTCTGTCGTGCTGTGGTTACTATTGATATTTGCACATGCGGCGTGATATGGTTATATATATATATATATATATATATATATATATGTGT